>OY723390.1:125000-355463 GCA_963210295.1 Ophion ellenae
CGCCGCCGCCGCCGCCGCCGCCGCCGCAGCAATAACCTCTACCCAAACTTCTATTCCCGACCCGAAATGTACAGATTTCTTGTCAAGCCCTTCGTGCCTCCGCATTTGAGCCTCATTTGAGGCTACTTGATGCTACGCCCCAGATAGACGGATGAACCTCATATTGGTATCATATGTACATCATCACTGCGACATAAAAAGTCTCACAGCTGTGTATCCCTTATGAGCGCTCCCGTTGGAGTCATATTTGCATCACATGATGATTCACAATAATACATCCAAATGAAGCAAAGTTGTTCTCACGCGAATATGCATGCAGTGTATTCACCAGTCTAGCAAAATCGGCTCACGAATATCTAACAATGAGTGAGTGCATATGGGTGTCACGGCGTGAAGAAATTCTAGTCCTCCTACGGAGCTCATATACGGGTGTCACGGTGTGAAAAATATTTAAAAAAAACCAAAAAATGTGCTTTATTTATGTTCCTGCCTATATGATAAATGGATTCTGCCTGATTAAAGTATTTACCTACCTACGCTTTGAACCACGTCTTCTAATTCTAGAGCTGAGTGCGCTACCTACCTGGTCATTCTAACACTTGTAAAAACTTTCTTTGTGTCTTTGCCTATTTGTATCATTCTTGATTTTTATGCATATCGCCGTCATATTGCGCTCATGGGATGTATCACTAAGAAATATGCATATCGCCGTCATGTTGCGCTCATCGAATGTATCACTGAAAACAGTGGACATCTCTTGCCCTTTTAGACGTCAAGTAGGATTTTTTTTTACATTTGATTCGAAGCTACTTAACACTAGGATGACACTCGTCGGTCTCGCAGACCTGCGTACATTTTTAAGGTCCGGCGTCGCGGCGGTGCCCTTGACATTATGGATACGGCTGTGTCGCGTACAATGACTTTGGTTCCTCTTCTACCATTGCCGCTTATTGGCAGACTCTCAGATGCCGTTTAGCTTTCGAACTGTGCAGGTCGAAAAACAAGCACGGGTCTCCCAGACCCACATGGTGTTTAAAAATCGCTCAAAATTACAAAGCAAGTACATCCTTTTTTTCACAAATTCAACTTTACATAAGTCATATTGAATAAATATGTCTTTGTTATATTCTTTGAACGTTTTTTCTTCTTCAAATTTCCAAGTGACATCCCGTGCGGAAATTGAACTAGGGCTTTGGTCGGGCCCATATAGAATTTCCCTAACTTTAATAGGGCCCTAATCGGGTAGCCTCACATGGGCCCTTAGTGGCCGGTCACACTTTGCTACTGAGGGCCATTGAAGGCAGAATAATGAGGGCCTTCAAGGATGCCTGATCGACGCCTCATGTAAGCCATGGTGTGCCCATAAGTTATCCCTGTCAATGGATATGCTCACGTGTGTGTAAATGTATGTGTTCCTGCGTATATGTGTCCGTTTATATAAGGTCACGATACACTGCCAAATTTTTTAAATTTATTTAAATAGGATCTATTTAAATGAGATAGGTTTTTTCCTCTTCTCACGGCCTACTACGATTTCATTTGTTTCAAAGATATTTTTTTATTCGTTTCAGCTATTCTTTTGAAATATCGAATATATTCAAATCGAATAAATAAAGATTCGATTCAAATAAATCTTTATTCGCTCACAAATGTACACTGTAAATCCAACTGTACCATGCGCATAAAATATTTCATAAATCCAAAATGAAATTAAGCACTTAATTGAGAGTTTATCACAACGATTTTGTATCGCAATTCGTCATGCCCTGGCCTTTCGGAATGATTTTTTTCGAAGAAAATATTTCACCTATATCGGTATTGAACCTAGTACCTACCTACTCATAGCTACGCACGCTGCCTCTATGCTACCGAGTGCTCGTAACATCTTCGTCGCAGATATGGCATAAGAGACCAAATTAATTCCTATAATTATTTGCTGTATCACATAAACAATATCAATTACTCAATATCATTGTGATATCAACTATTATCACAACGCGAAATAATTTTCATATGGAAAGTATTCGGCGAAAATAGTCACTATAAAAATGTAAAAAAAAACCGAATGGGATTGTTCAACCATACGCGCGGGCATCACTCCATGAGTGAATAAGGCAATAAGAATAATATGTAATTTTTTGAAGGATTTGTAAATATAATATATAATCATTTTTGATGCCCTCACGTTTTTATCCTATTTTTGCCTATTATCGAATAATTGAGTGTAGTAATTAAAATACCACAAACGATTCAGTCCAAGCTATGTATACTGGTCCGTTTCCTATAATGCCCAAACCTGGCCCTCTTGTGGCAATCCCTGTCGGGATTGCCATAATAGGACCGGCAAAGGCCCTTATTATGCCAACCCCTTTCGGGATTGCCATATAAGGGCCTTCAAGGGCTTATTTGAGGCTTCCTTGATAGGGAAAGCCTCAAATGAGCCCTTAAAGGCCCTTATTTTTATGAGGGATGCCCTATCAATTTTCCGCACGGGATATTGCTACGAATGTATTGCAGAATACACATCTACTCGCTGGCCGGTGCATGTAAAGTCACCTCATGACGAGTAATGCTATAATACGGAATGATTTTTATCAAATTGACTATTTTTTTCCAAATAAAACTTGGCCGTTAAATTTGCAAACGATTTCGTATTATTGTTGCCCAACAACTTACGAATATACGTTTTTTCTGCTTTTATTGAATAAAATTTTGTTATATTGATGCTTTTATTATGCATGTATAAAGAAATGCATTCGAAAACATTGGATTTTCACAATAATTATTCGTCGGAATAGATTATAAATCGATCATAAGGAAAAATGACACTCGAAAAAACGGCCTCTACTTGACCACTGGAGGTTTTGTTGACAACGATAAAAAATTATATCGCCGTATCGTTTGTCGCCGTGTCAAAATTTCACCTCTGTTCTTTCGGGATCCGAAAATAAAATTTGATTCTTCCAGTTAGTTCCTGAGTTATGAATTAGTAAAGGGAAAAAAGGCAAATCTCGCGTTTCTTCTCTTTCGCAAAACGTTTTCGTTTGGTCAAACAGCTTTTCCGACGAAATATGGGCCGAACGTAGAATCACTCTTGACAGGCGCATCGGCGATAAAAACGAGCACCGCGCTCTACGCGCTATAGATAGTTGCGGATCGGAAACTCGTAGGCGCGCCGTGCTTGGAAAGCGCGCAGGGCTGCGACCTGTCGTCGGGATTCCTTTCTTTTTTCTTTGTTTCTTTCGTCCCCTTCGATGAGAGCTCGCTACGCGCGTTGCCGACTAACAAGCCCCAGTCCCGTTGCAGCAACGAGTGAAAGCTAGCCTACGTATATGCGCGAGGAGCTAATTAGCAGGCACGTCTGAAGGTGTTTAGCCCGAAGCGCGGAAAAGTTTGGGGCATTGTTCGATGAAACACGGAACAGCGCCGGAGCGCTGCAGCTTCCAGCGCGCACCCCTCCTACGCTGCTCTATCAATCCTCTCGCACTCTCGACGACGACTAAGCAAGATCCTGCGAGTATACGGCGATTAATGCGGAAGGTAATGTATGTTGGTTGGGAGGGGGGGGGGGGGGGGGGCTCAGTCTTTCCGATTCTTACCGAAACAATTACGTTATTGGCGCGTGTTGGACTCTCGGTGGATTTTCGTAAAAATACATAGATACGAGAATATGTCCATCCGCTTGTTTTTTTCTCCAACTAAAAGGTCGCGCGTAATCCGATTTTTTCTCACAACAAGGTGTGGAATGGAAGAAAATAACTGCGGCGACGGATTTTTCTTCGCTCGCCCAGATTGCGCGCCCTCGAACGGCTAGCTTTTGGCGAGAGGGCACAGAGTACGCCGCGAGAGCATGCACAACTCTGATTTGGACAATTTACGAGATGCGGCGGCGGCGGCAGTAGCGGCGGTGGCGCCGCCGCCGCTGCCGCGTCGTTAACGAGAGCCCCGTGTGCCACGGGAAACCCAGACTCGGACAAACTTGCACGCGGCCAACCTACCTTCCGTTATAAATTTCAAGCAACGACGAATGTGGAATTAATTGGTCCTGCACGAGTGATTGCGCTCGACCATTGGAAAATCAATCGTGCAAATTAATTGTCACGCGGATAATTATGTGATGAGAAATATAGCGATAATCGCCAACGATAAATTCGAATTAGTGAGACTAATGATGCAGGACGATTCCTTTGTGGCGGAATGAGGGGGGGGGGGGATTGTTTTGAGAATTCAATCGGTTCCGTTGCGAGAAGAATCTTTGCACGGGCAAGAGGAAAAATACAGGACGACAGTAGTCGAGTGAGCTTCGCGATCGATACCGCCCCCGCCCCCCTCAACATTGCAATTGGAAAGTTCTGCCGCAAAAAGAAGAGGAGGAGGAGGCCTAGCGAGCCAAAAAATAGACCTTTAAATCTCTCTGGCATTGACAAGGTGGCGACACCGCGAAAAGCAGATAAAACGACAGAGTTGCGCGACCGCGACGACCACCGCCGCTGCCGCTTCGTCCTTCTTCTTCGCCCGGGCTCTGCTCATCCCTATTCTCTTTTCTCCGTTACCGCGCGATGGAATTTCTCGAGTGGCAAAAGAACGAGAATGCAGAGAGTCGGAGAGAGAGAGAGAGAGAGAGAGAGAGAGAGGGGGGGGAGAGAGCATCTCGATCAAAGATAAGTGATGCCATCTTTTCCCGATATACCTTAGCCTCCACAGCGCGATTCTCCTGCTTCCAGCCGCACTTTGCCATCCCCCTTTTCCTTCTTAATACGGATTCTTTGTAACTCTGGCTACCTCCTCGCTCAAGTCTTTTTTCTCCTCCACGTTGAAGAAGGAAAAAGATTCTTTCGATTGTTGCCCGGCCACCGCGAATCTCATACCGATGAATCGACGACGTACAAAAGCACGCGCGCTCCAAACCCTCAATCTGTATATGTAGGTAAGGTGCGAGCTACCGAGAGCTATCTTTATTGGGAGAGTCAAAGTTGTTGCTTCAAAATATTGGGCTGAATAGATATTGATAAAAATTCAACTATACGTTATAGTATATTTTCTGAATATGCCGGCAGAGTGGAAAGAGAGGTTTCCGCACTCGTTTATTGAACATAACATTTTTAAGTTTACGTTAATCTCCGCAAGTCCGACCCCCCAATAAGAACGCAAAAGCCCCCCAAGGGAAAGAGTTTACGCGTACCCCCACCAGGCACGCGCTCCGCGCTCGCTGATTCTTTCTGTCTCTCGCTTTCTTCTCGGCATGCAAGGTTCTGAATAAAAACGGCCGCTCGAATGAGTATCAACTTGTAGCCCATGCGCAAGACGTTCTCTGTTGCACCTGTTTTACTTAATGAATCGTTTTGTTTTTCCATAATATTCATGCATATTAGTAATTGAATAATAGTGGATGATCACCAACGTTATAAGATGTCACAAAAGAAACGAAAAATAGACTGTTGCGTACAAGCAGAGGAACTCGAATAGAAATTTCTTAGGGTTAGCGTGACAAGGATCAGGGCCCGATCGGGCTGTGACACGGGTAACACCTATTACGGACATCCTGATCTGGCCCCGATCGGGCCGGAAGTATTTAGGCCCTAAATCAGGCTATACTAAAATGGCCCTACTAAGGCCGTCCCTGATAAGATCCTACTAAGGCTTTCCCCGATAGGGCCCTACCAAGGCTTGCCCTGATAGACCCTCCTAAGGCTTTCCCTGATGAGGCCATGAATAGGCTTGCCCTTTAACTGCCTCAGCAGTCGTTAGATGCACATAACCTCTTATTTTCCATATGGAAACTTCGATTTTACAGCATCGTAGCTTCGGAGTTTCGATCCATTCCTGAATTCCATTAAAAAAAAGGTGCTATGGACTGTCACGACAAAAAACATTATGCAACTCGGTTGCGTGTTAGAAGATTTCGGCACCTTGGTAAGGCGAAGAGAGAGAGAGGAATTATATATATATATATATCCTCTATCTATCTAACTATCTAACCTCTTTAATTGTCACAATGATATTAACTAATTGATATACTTTATGTGATACAACAAATAAGTATAGCAATTCATTTGGTCTCTTATGCCATATCTGGGACCAAGATATTACAAGCACTCGGTAGCATCGGGGCACCGTGCCTAGCTTTGGGGGTAGGTAGGTACGAGCTTCGATACCCATATAGGCGAAATATTTTCTTCGAACAAAAACATTTCAGCAGGCCAGGGAATGACGAATTATGATACAAATTCATTGTGGTGGAACTCTAAATTAAGTGGTTCCATTCTATTTTCGATTTTTAAAATATTATATGCATTTCTTTCTGATCAGGCAGCCTGATAGGGGCCTGATCAGGCAACCAGGTCAGGCTCAAATGTGACACAACGTTACATTTCCTAGTAGGGCCCTTTCAGTCTGCCTTCTTAGTGCCCTACCAAGGCAGTCAGGCAACCCGATCGGGCCCTGATTTGGGCCCCATCAGAATTTATAGGTATGCGAGCAGTTATAGGGCGAGCCTACTTATGGCCTCATTGGGGAAAGTCATAGTAGGGCCGATTAGGGCAAGCCTTGGTAAGGCCCTATCGGGGAAAGCCTTAGTAGGGCCACATTAGTGACAGCCTTAGTAAGGCCCTATCATGGAAAGCCTTAGTAGGGCCTATCAGGGCATGCCTTGGTAGGGTCCTATCGGGGAAAGCCTTAGTAGGGTCTTATCAGGGACGGCCTTAGTAGGCCCATTTTAATATGGCCTGATTTAGGGCCTAAATACTTCCGGCCCGATCGGGGCCGAATCAGGATGTCCGTAATAGGTGTTACCCGTGTCACACCGCGATCGGGGTCTGATCCTGGTCAGGCTAACCCTAAGAAATTTCTATTCGGCTATCTACCTGAGATGCGCACCGTAACCGTGGTGACATGCGGCGGGGGGACAGGGGCAGTAAGATACCTTGAAGAGCATCGAGAAACAAAAGGTACGAAGCGTCGTCGCTCGCCTCATCTTGAAATAGTCGGTTCGTTACTTCCTCGTCTCGGCACCGGAGAAAACTTCAATTTTCAATTTACATATGGCTCGAAGCTGACGAGAGAGAGAGAGAGAGAGAGAGAGAGAGAGAGAGAGAGAGAGAGAGAGCTGCCGACGGCCAAGATGGCGCTACTCCTTTCTCCGCGTACCTTCGCCAACCTCGTGGCGTCGCGCGCACTTTCAACGCACACGGAAAAGTCATGCAAATCAGGTTATTAATTAACAAGTAGTATGCGTTTGCCACTCGGCCTCGACGCCGAGAGAAAGAAACCGAGAGAGCGAGAGAGCGAGAGAGATAGAGCGAGAGAGAGAGAGAGAGAGCAGGGGGAGAAAAAGCCCGCGAATACACGAGTTATACGGACGCGCGAGAGTACGCGTTTCTTCTCTTGTCGCGCAGTTTCTTATTTACACACTCGGTAGTTTCTCGCTCTCTCCAAAGATGGAGAAATCGAATTCGCGTACAGTCATCTCCGACAGCAGGGCACACACTCGTGACGCGAAAGGGAGGTATCGAAGCAGCAAAGACAAATAAAACGAGAGCGAACTCCGCCGAATCAAATTTATCCCGTTTGCGTTAAGATTGCGAACCGCCGCAAATTTCGTCGTAGTTCGTTTGTGCTCGACGGTGCACCGAAATTTCGTGCCTTTCTTCATTCGGCAAATATGGAAAAAGGGCTTCCTTTTTTATTATTAATGCGGTGTTTGTTATTTTTTTTAAATGCCCGAATTGATGAAAAATTACTGTCGCTTCAAGTGTGTACGCGCAAAGTAATGGAGGATTGCGCGTCGGGCGTGATAAAAAAAAAAAATAACGATGGCAGCAAACGAAACGAATCGCCACTTATTGCTGTAAGCAATTTCCCAAGGGCCCTTGTGTAGATATTCCCAAAACTGAGCAGTTGGCCTGCATCAATCGCACGTACACATTTATC
Source organism: Ophion ellenae (assembly GCA_963210295.1). NCBI lineage: Eukaryota > Metazoa > Arthropoda > Insecta > Hymenoptera > Ichneumonidae > Ophion > Ophion ellenae. Next base: position 132,930 of record OY723390.1, read on the forward strand.
TCAACAACCGCGTCGCGTCGTTTTTCTTTTTCTCTTTTTTTTCGAGTCGTCCATCATATCTGAGTGAGAAATGTTTGACGGAATTTAACGTCCGAATTTCTTGTGAAAACGCGCGTGGCGTGTGCCACCGTCGAGTGGGGCCGCCACTTTTCCCGCATAAATATTTATACCCAATAAAGAGCAAAGCCGAGAGAGAGAGAGCAGAGGGGGGGGGGGGGGGCAATACGCAGGCCTGAATATTAAAAAACAAAAAACGTGTCTCATTGGCACGAGCTCAACGAATAAATTTTGTTGATTGTAACTCGCTCTCTTTTCGTTAATCTCTCCAACGAGGAAATTATTTTTTTTTATGGACCGTGTTGGCGCGTATGTACTTCCGTTCGCACTGAATATTAATGCACCCAATTATTATAAATAATTGGGTGGAAAAAGACACTTTGCTTTCTTTATTTCTTCCAAAAGCGTAAAAAAATCAATTTATATGATTTTTAACAAAGCTTTTCTGGCGCGCGTATACTCGCCAAAGAAAATGAAAAAAGAAACCTTGAAATACGACTGCGAGGGTAAATAGTTCGAGGGAAAGGGGGGGGGGGGGGTACAATTAGTCGCATCGGGGTAGTGTAATTGTACGACAGGATCGTCGAGTTATAGCCCGGGTGGATGTAGCAATGCTAATTTCTTTTTTCTTTTCTTGTCCGTAAAAAGTTTTTCAACACAGTCCAGTTTGGATCAGTGTATCGACGAGCTTTTTTCTTCGTCGATGGAAAATTCGCGAGTGATTATCTCGAAGCCTGTTATCGCGTATACACGAGAGAGCGACTCGAAATTCTCAAACTTCTTCACTCGCAAGCGATGGAACCTTCCCTGCCTTTTATTCTTTGACTCGCTGGCAACTAGCGTGGAGGAAAAGACTTTGAGCAAACTTTGGAAGAATTCGAGTGTAGGTGAAAAAAAAAACGCGCGCGCGTATTCCACGCGGAAAAGTATGTTCGTTTTCCCGAGGGTTGTCCAAGGATCGCGAAAGAAAAATGAGTGCCTCCGATCGTGGAACGCTTCGTGCGCAAAGGTAAACCACTTTTGAGAGCCGCGCGTACAGCCTACTCGTTATCCTCTTTCATTGTATTCGCAAATTTATATCGAGTCAAAATACGAGAGTAACTAATTGGAACATGTAAGTAATGGAGAGTAACTAATTGGAACTCTCTCTCTCTCTCTCTCTCTCTCTCTCTCTCTCTCTCTCTCTCTCTCTGTCTCTTCCTTTTTCTCTCTCTTTCTCTTTTGGAAGCTTTTGGAAGCCTCCTTGCTGAATTGTTGACTGCGAGCTCTGTCTAGCTGATATAATTGTGTATGGAGCGTGATGATGTCACTCTCCGACTGTATATTTCTGCAGTATGTTGAGTCTATTGGATTATATCGAGCCTTTTCATTATGTTGCAACCTTTATGTAAGACATCACTGTAATGCGTACATAATTGTTGTTGTTTTGTTTATATACAGTCTTTTTTTTCCCTAACTACACATGTAACCATGGATTGTGTGCCAGAGGACGACTAGTCCTAGTGCACTTTCAAATAAATCTATCTATCTATTTATCTTTCTCTCTCTGTCTCTGATCGAGTATACGATTGGAACGAACGGTCTGTGCAATGAAATACAAAATCGGCGGTAGGTGCGAATAACGAGTCGATCAAAGAGGAATCTTCCAAGTTTGAGGTGGAAGTCTCAATTCCCGAAGGGGAAGCGCAGCGAGACGGAAAATACACAAGTTTTTGATACACTTTCGTATCGGAATATTGATCGGTGATTATCGCGATCCGTGCTAGAGATTTATTTTATCGAATCAGGCACCCGCCAAACGGATTCACTCTGCTGATGAAAGAAATTTTTGTAAATCCGCTCTCTCTCTCACTTTCTCTCTCCCTCTTCCTCGTGGGCGAAACAAGATTAGAGGCCCCCCTCCCCGCAGGTGTAACGCGTTTCTCGCATAGTCTAGCCTCGTTGCATACCGCGTCAGATGCTGGCCAATATTTCCTCGGCAAAGAATTCCTTTGTGCGAAGGGAGTCGATGAGCGGCTCTGCGTGCTCGAAGAAGGGCGTCGCGAGTGCGGAATGTGTCGTGACGCGGCGGTAGTATACGTATATTCGCGATAATTAAACGCGCACGGGAGACGATTCGACGCGATCGTGTAGACGGAAAAGGTAGAATGACGCGTTGCGATATCATCGTTGACGCACGAGAGAGAGAGAGGGGGAGAGAGAGAGAGAGAGAGAGAGAGAGAGAGAGAGAGAGAGAGAGAGTCATTTATTTCGTACTCTGGAGCGTATGCTCCCTAAGAGCACGTTTTTGTACAGAGTTCATGAAGCATTTTCTTAGCACTATATTAGCTTATATAGAATGCATAATAATTAAAAATAGTTAACAAAAATAAAATAAAAATACTATATAGGATAACTAATTAATAATAATATAGAAAACATTAAAGTTAAAATTAAAATACAAATTACGATTTAAAATCGAAAGTTTGGCTACGCTAGAATCAGCTCAAAGATTCGTTTAATAATTCGAGAGAGAGAGGGGGGGGCGCCAACAGACTATATGGAAGAGAGAAGAATCGTTGAGCTCTTGGAAAAACACTTTACCGGATACACCGAGACAAAGAGCAGTCTATCCGCGCGCGCGCTCTTGCTGTCTCTGTACACGGGTTCGCAGGACAAAAACGCGAGAGCTAACCTTTTACTTGACATTTTGCTCTCCCGTAGAGAAGACCCATAATTTAACTCGAGTCAATTTAACCCGAGTTTAACTCGGAAAAGGTGGAGGGTGGAAAATTTGACAAAAGTAACGTGCACCACCGAGTTTCGACGTGCACGCGCCGTGCAAGAGTAGACATATATCCTCGATTCTATTGTACATCGATCTCCGAGAGCCGACAAAATATTGATTTACCGTATTGTTTTGTTGTTTAATTTTTGTTGGTCAGAGCCGATAATATCTGGCGTGTCGGGTGGTGGTAGGACGCGGTGCGGAGCAGGCGTCGCAGCAAAATCTCTCGTAAATTCATCCAAGTTCGTTTGTACGTGGGGGAGTGCGAGCACCACTTTCAGTCGCATCCAGCCGTTGTCCGGGTGCGCATTGTTCGATTCTGCATATCTGCGACCATCCATCACACAAAAGCGGTGGGGAACCCTTCTATTTTGCGTGCTGCCCTCCGCCGCCTCCGCCGCCGCCGCCGCCGCCGCCGCCACCGACGCGTCGATAGTGCCATCAGCGGTAGAAGCGCCATCGTCGTCGGACGGCGGCGGAGAGTGCTGCACCGAATCATCGCCAACGTGTACGCCTTCAACCCTCCTCCGACGATACACCGATTCGATCGTTGAGCGTTTTTAGAATGCCATTTTCCCGGGGCGCTTTCGGATATATTAAATGCTCCGGGCGTTTCGGATATTTACGCTCGCTTCTTATTTTATCCGGGGATGACGACGCTGTCGAAGAAGAGAAGAGTCCGCCACCGCCGCGTGTTTATTGTGCCAAAGGAGAACAAGCAAAGAAAGCGCGGATCGAGAGCTTTTTACCGTCAAGTCAGTTCCCTCTTGTGGATATCGTAGGGCGAGTTGGAAAAGGTCTCGAAAAGCCTCACTCGTCGCTCGCTCGGTGCAAACGTCGGCAAACTTAGATATACCGCGTGCAGACGCGCGCGCGCGAGTGTCTGTGTGTGTGTGTGTGTGTGTGATTCGTCGGACGACAAAGGAGACTCCGACGCGCGGGGCGGTATTCAGTGTCCGTCGGGCGTAACAAGACACGCGCGCGAGCTCCTGGGGGAAATTTCCGTAAAACTTTATCAAGCGTGTAGAATAGCTGTTTCGATATTTCCTTCACGTATAGTACGCGACTCTCGCAGTGCCTACGTATATATCATCGTCGACGCGATCAGACGGAAAAGACACGTCCCGGAATCCAACGGGGGGGGGGGGGGGGCATATTGCCGCACCAAGCGGATACTTTTAAACCATTGGAACAATCACTAATTACTAGCTCTATCGAGAATATTTGCGTTTGCCGAGTATGTCCGTCCATCTCTATAAAGGCCGAAACTTGTCGCAGGCGCGAATCGAATTAGTCTCGTGCGTGCGAATTGAAAAAGTATCACGTCGTAACGGGAATTACACGAGCTGCGAGTTTTGGGTTTTATCGTTGAATCGGCCGCGAGTAAGAGATGAGCGACCGATGGGGCAATAACGCAACCAATCGATTACAACGTACGGAAATTGGACGAGGGCGCGCGCGCTCTCTCGCCTTGCCCGAGACTAGATTATTTCTTTCTTCTTTCAACGACGTCTCGAGGTTGAGCGCTCTAATTGGATCGCGCGTTATCGCTCGTGGGTCAAGTGGCTGTGGTGCGGCGGCGGCGGCGGCGGCGGCGCAGTCGGTGTGATTCATAGAGCGTGGATGATAGTCGAGAATGTAAAACGTGTATGGAAAGAAGAAGGAAGGAGTGAGACGTCTGGCGCGCAAAGCCTTGGATTATCAAACGAGGTGCTTTTTCGGCATATATACCTATTTTTTTTAATGAGTCTATTGAGAGCGTGGCATTCAAAGAGAGCGAGAGACGGAGAGAGAACGTCGTATAGACTCGAGAGCTGCCGCGCGACAAACGCCTCTGAATAGGAGGGGAAAAACTCACCGGTTTTCATAGGCGGGGAGGAGGAGGAGAAGAAGAAAAAGATGTAAAGGAAGCGCGTTGGATCAACAAAAAGAGATGAGAAGAGAAGAGAAGCCCCGCCGCCGCCGCCGCCGCCGCCGCCGCCGCCGCCGCATGCTTAATCTTGGGCTTCGTACGAATATACACGACGAGTTTTCGTGCTTCGTCGAGGGTTAACCCCGTGACGGCCAAGTACGCGGTAGAAAAAAAAAAACAAAAAACTCTTGAACCGTTTGTATTAGGATTTCGATAAGAAATAGAGAGATATACCCGAATAAAATTTTCGCTACGGGGCAGAGCGGGGCCGTGTCAGTGTTGTTGAAAGGTACGCTCTTTCAGGCCCCGGTTACCCTGTACATATTCATGCCTAAAATGTTAAATAAAGAAAAAAGTGAACCAACAAAAGAGTATCGTAGTTTTTTTTTTCTCGCCGTATACTTCATTTGTCATTCTGCATACACGCGATAATTGGATTAAATCGTGTCCTGCGGCCTTGTTAAAGTTTTCTTGTAACCTCGGCATTCGAAGCTACCCCTTCCAATTCTCAATGAGGATTACCAGATTACAACAACAACAACAAAAAACGTACATATTAGGGTGGCTGCAATTTGGGTCAACTTTGAATTTTGAAATTGCATTTTCCCCTTGTAAAAACATAATCGAGATATGTAAAAAAAAATACGTTCAAAGTTTTAAGGCACTCGGTAAATTTTTAATGGTGCCTGTGAGGTTTCGCATTTTCAATACAAAAATTCATGTCTTTTTTCCAAGTGTTTACTTAATGATATTTCATGCTTAGGATATTGGTGGGAAAAATCTGAAACTTGACACGCATATTGTGCACATTATGAAGTATATGACCGAATTTTTACAGATTTTTCCAGCAATAATCGTCATTATGACTAGCTTTGTAATGAGAACCTTGTTATCATTTTCCGAGTTTCTTTCATCAGACTATTTATTGATGTTCTAATACAAATGTCGACTTGACAATGGACTGCATGCATAACGAAAAAGTTCAATTTGTATAAAAAGATTTTATACAATCGTTTTGATTTACGGTAAGGCATGGTTCATGACTTCATTCGCAAACGCTGCTCCCGATATAAAAATCTCGAACATGAAAATCAAACCCAAATTCCTAAACGATATGAAATTTCTCGATCAGACGTTGCGCTCATTTGATAGGTGAAAAGCTCGATTCTTTCATAAGCCCCCAAACAGTTTTTCAGAATATTCGAGATCGATTGTAGCTTTATAAATAACGACGTGTCCGAAAGTGGCATTTGGACAGAAATTATCAGTTGGGTTCGCAAATTGTCCAAAAATTAGGGGTCGTTACGGACGTCACGGAAAGAGGAATCAAGCTCGTTACTGAATATAATAATAGATTGACACGCGACAAAGAACAGAAACAATTCATTGTTCAAGTTGTCCGTGAATACCAGAAAATGTATGAAAACGTGAACAAGAGGACTCTAAGCCGCGACCGCTTCACTCATCGAATTTTACTTTGGCACTATTTGTATGAGTTTTCAAGTGCAAATTACGTTTACTCAATAATTATATTATTCATTGGGTTATTTTTTTTCAGTAAAACGAATTCGTGGCTCAGGTTTGATTGAAAATTTAAATTTAATTTGTATACTTCCGAACGAAATGAAAATTTTCTATTATGTTTGAGTTTTTCTCAGGTCAAAAGCTGCATTGAAACATCAATAAATAGTATATGATGAATGAATCGAAATAAAAAGGAAACGACGTTTTCGTTACAAAGCTAGTAATAGTGACAATTATTATTGGAAGAATCTGTAAAAATTTGGTCATATACGGCACAATGTGCACAATATGTGTGCCAAGTTTCCCATTTTTTCCACCAATATCCTAAGCATGAGAAATAGCTACGTAATAACTTGGCAAAACACGTGTATTTTTGTATTGAAAATTCAAAGCTTCACGGGCACCATTAAGAGGGAATGACACCTCATCGCGGTCGGTATGGTAGAACAATTATAGATTCCCAAAAATCTCTGAAACGGCTCTTCAGATCCCGTCGAAACTTTGCCAAACGACGTCAAATAGATAGACGAACAGCTGTCTTCTCCTCAAATTTTCTGAATTTGAGAAAAAAAATGTAGATTGGCTTATGATAAGCCAATCTAGTTTTTTTTTCTCAAATTCAGAAAATTTGAGGAGAAGACAGCTGTTCGTCTATCTATTTGACGTCGTTTGGCAAAGTTTCGACGGGATCTGAAGAGCCGTTTCAGAGATTTTTGGGAATCTATAATTGTTCTACCATACCGACCGCGATGAGGTGTCATTCCCTCTTAAACATTTTCCGAGCGCCTTAAAACTTGGCACTTTGTTTTTACCACGGGACTTCGGGAATTCAAATTTGACCCAAATTGCAGCGACCCCAATGGATATCGATATAAATCTACACAATAACTCTCTTGCAATTGGGCGAAAAAGTGCGTTTATTGCGAGAGCTTTTTTACACGAATGTTTTTTTTACGGAGGTATATCCTTCGATAACCGTGCTGGTGAAAAACATTTTTAAACCACCACGCCGTGAGAGGATTCTCAACGAAGGCCCGCGACGAGTCGATTCACAAACCGTTTGTGGAATAAAACGAAAAAACATTTGCAAAAGAACATTTAGGAGTCGATTTTGGGACTGCGCAAGAATGAAACACTTTGCATCAATTCATAGAGCGTAATAAAATCGTGGGGCACGTTTTGCTACCGTTTAGCACGCTAGCGTTTAAACGCGCTTCGGTTAAAGCGCTGGAGAAATAACAAACAATTTTCTAATTCCGATACCTCATGTACGAATATGTGCACCAGCAGGCTCCAATTCTAATTCAATGACACAATCGGTCGACACTGGTCCAACCTAGAATTCAATCGAAACATATTTCCTCATCACGTAGTAATGTACTTTTATCTTTGCCTTATTCAGATAGTACATAATAGTCGTTGCATTTTAACGATCCATTGTGTGCTGTTATTTTCGTGTGGAAATTGACAAAATGATGCAGCCATTTGCGGGCAAGACTGATGACAGGCAGTCACCGCAACACTCATCAGGCAGCTGTCAAGTTGCGCTCTGAAATACTTAAGTAAGACACGCCTGATCCGTGCTATCTTATGTCCACCGGATCATTGGAGAATCCCGTCGTACGGGAGCAAGAAGTCACCCACGAGCCGATCGGGCCGCCACGCAAGGTAGCCTTCTCACTCCCTCACCTACGCTTCCACCGATCATCTCTTCGCTACGGTAGGTATGCCGGAGCGCAGCTTCATACCAGTCTGATGAACATTTCTAGTCGGTGCATATATAAAAATCTCGCGGGCCGTATAAAGACTATAAACAATAGGTATATATGTATAGCGGTTACAATGACTCAGCTCGCTCTAAATTGCCGGGAGGACTCGTCGCGACTCTTGCGCGGCGTGTCCTTCATTTTTTATCTCTTAATCGTCGAGAGGTTCGGCTTATTTTGGACAAGATTCCAGGCTCTCTCGACATTTACGTGCAAATATACTGCTCATCTCCGTATTTGCAGAGTCGATGGAGAGAGAGAGAGAGAGAGAGAGAGAGAGAGAGAGAGAGAGAGAGAGAGGTGGTCTAACGTATCTACCGAAGCATACTCTGGTACGAACAGGATAGATGAGGGACGCGGGAGTCAGAGTCAATTCGCACCGATGCACGCGCGCCAAACTTCCAACTTTCGATAGCTTTTTTTTCTCACTCTCTCGCGCTACGAGCAGTTTGGCGCGTATACCCCGAGTTTCCACGGCATGTATATATTTATATTATCTCGAGAGGCACGGGTAACAAAAGAGTACATAGAATCGTAGGGTGGAAAAGTGATGAGATGCCGCGTCGCGCGCTTGGCGGCCGGGATATGCACAAACTCGAAGCAGAGATTTTGTAACGCGTTCTCGCAGCAGTATTTATTCGTGCGCGCGTATATAAAATAAAAGTAGTGTTGAGCGGCCGCACGCGGTTATCGGAGACAACCCCGCATCCCTATACTCAAAACAGTACACCGCCCCCGCTGTTGTCCACGCTGACGTGTCGTCAACTGGAGCTTTTGCGCAATGCTTATTCGTATATAAGAAAACTTTGTCTCTTCTCTCGTGTATACGTTTTTTGACGACCAACGTACAAGTGTGGCGGTGAAAGAGAGAAACAAAATTGTCAGCGACGGGGAAGGGGGGGGGGGGAATATGGTAATAATTTTTAGACGTGACGAGCCGCGCCCTTCGATTATTATTCCCGAGAGATATCGAATAACGCGCGAGCGTTTCTCTATGAATATGCGTATCGCGATACGCCGTGTGGTATCGGAGGACGGGGAGGGATCGGAGGCATCGCGAGCAGTCAATTATTCAGACGCACCTAGCAAACTATTCGCGCGCTACTGATGCGCGTGCAAATAATATACGCGGGCGGGGAGGGGGGGGGGGGTGGTGCGGCATATCGACATTGTCTTTCGCGGGCGCGACACGCCTATGGAAAAGACGAGAACAACAACAAAATGTACGCGATTTTTTTCCGAATGCGAATGCAAAACGCGTGTAATTTCATGATTGTTACGGGTTGCCAGCTCGAAATCCTACCGCCGAGCTGAAATCCTTTATACACCTTTATAATCCCTTTGCTGATTATCATGTGCAGTTTGGATACGACCCGCGCTACTATTTTATTTAAAGAAAAATACGGTAATTCGACGTATCTCGTGAGCTAATTACATAATGCTTATGGAAAAGTTTCGACCATTTTTCAGTACATTATTAATATATGCTGAGAAAATATTACCACGGAGCTGACAAAATAGGTATAGTCCAGTCAATCCGTGTAGTATGATTGGACACTTTTGGTAGCGATTTTTCTTTTCTTCTTCATTCCGTAGGGGATCGGCCATGAGAGTGAAACTCAGGTTCCGGGACTGTAAGAGGTGAGGAACGGCCGCCATCTTGAAATTAAGGGTGTAATTCGTTTTTTTAAATTTATCTCCGTAACCGTGAGGCCGACAAAAAAATTGTGGAACGCCTTTTTGTAGTTGATACGATGTATCCATAACTTTTATTAATAACTTTTCGCCCTAATATTAATAATAAAAAAGTTACAAACAAATAAAGTTGAAAAATGAGGTGATAAGAAACTTTGAGGCAAGCTAATTAATTAATAAAAGAACTGTTCATAATTGAATTGTTTATTCAATTTGTTTTTATTGATTTTGCAGCGTTGTGAAGGGAGGTAGTAGAAGGTAAGTAGGTTGCCTCGGTATTAGAAAATTGTTGATGATTTTATTTCGAGGGATAGTTTCCATTTTCAAATTATATCACTATGTTTTCAATGATTGTTTTCCAATTATTTTTAAATCATCAATAATCATTATTCTCAAATCTCGTTCGTTTTGAAGGGCCGGGTTGCGGCGGCTCATCTCCATTAGGGACGTCGTTGATAAAAACCGCAGGTTCCTCGTTCGTGAAAATGTTCTATGCCCCCGTCGAGAACAGCGAAAGACACGCGTCGTTGATTTCTTTATCATGTATTAATTTGAAAGCGTCAACCACGTTTTCGCACGAATCACCGCTGCGCTGCTGACAAATGGCAGAGTATTTAGAGCAAGCCGTCCGACATTCGCAGGCTGCGCCGCACTTGGCTTTGCATCGAGAAAAAATTAATTTGAGAAGCTCTGGAGGCGCCGGTGCCTTGGTGATCCGTACTGGCATAATTTTTTTCCAGCTCCAACATTCGGGATCTTTGTACACGCCCAGCCAATTTTATGTGACGCAGTACGTCAATTGATTGTTGGTGCTTATGACCACCATATAAAGCGATACAAAAAAAGCGTTTACCCATGACACTTGGTAGAACGCGGTCGACGTTTTCATGTTGAAACAGTCCAACACCGGAAGCCAGCCATGGGTTCTTCTCAAGGCTCAAAATGCTTAAAATGCTCTGGCATTTGTCTGCGGTGCATTTCGCTTGACGTTTTGATATTAATCACGTTTTGATAAACGTGCTTGACGTTTTAATATTAATAGATAAAGAAGCAATCGAGGACGAGTGTCCTTTACTGTTACCTGCCGAGCTCAACAAAATTCATCTCGACGACGTCACGGAAATTTTCACGAACGAGGTAAGCTGCGTTTTTCATCGATGACGATGACGATGACGACGACGACGACGACGACGTTCCTAGTGGAGATGACGCGCAACTCGGCCCATCAGAACGAAGGAGATTTGAGAATATTGATGATTGACGAGTTGAAAATAATTTGAAAATAATCATTTAAAACATAATAATATAACAAAAAAAGAAACTGCTTCTCGAAATCAAATGATCACCAATTTTTAAATACCGCCGTAACCTACTTCCCTTCTACTATCTCTGTTCACAACACTGAAAAATCAATAAAAACGAACCAAATACAAAAATTGAATAGGTCAAATTCTTTATTAGCGAAATACTGTATAAAAAGCTACGAAGCCTTTTTATTGTAATACTTTTAATTAATTAATTATCTTGTCTCGAAGTTTTTTAACCCCTCATTCTTCACCTTTGTTGCTTATAACTCTTTTATTATTAATATAAGGGCAAAAAGTTATACATAATAGTTATGGATAATTGTATCAACTACGAAAATGCTCTCTGCAAAATTTTTATCGGCCTCGCGGTTACACACATAAGCAAAAAAACTAATTACACTCTTAGTTTCAAGATGGTGGCCGCCCACCCCCCCCCCCCCCCCCCCCCCAACGAAATGAAAAGAAAAAAAACATCGCTATCTACTCAAAATGCCCTTTATGACGTCCTCTTTCGACGCACCAATTGACTGGACTAGTACGGTTCGACTAATTGTCGGACCCAACCCCCTTGGGAACGTGGAAATGAGTATTCTTCACAGTACCGTTATAAAATTATGCATGTTTTTAATGACGACTTTGTGCGAAAATCAAGCACACTAAATATTAGGCTGTGCAATCGTGGCAACGTCGTAGACGGCTCAAATGCTGGCTATCTTATGCATATTCGGTAATTATTCCTGATAACCTCAAACTACTTGCTCAGGATAATTAACCAACATTATTTGCTCTTATTCTCTTAATTAGTAATAATTACTCAATCTTGATTCGATATCTATGTTCAGAAGTGATAATTTTCTAGAAATTTCTAGGCTAGACAAAATGAAGCGGCATTTTTTCGATACGCAAAACATTGTTCTTAGAATATCGGAACATTATTCAAGTTTTTCATTTCGTTCGGATTATAAATAGCTTTGGTACACACTTTTTCTTTCCTGCCAATTTTTAGTTCACACGGACCGATATATTCCTTGTTGACAACTCGTTGGGCCAATATTGAGGTTACGAAGGCGACACTTGGGAATACTCCTGCCAACCACCAGGGCATTATCGTATACCACGATTTACGACGTTGCCAATTCGTCTCAGGTTAATTGAGGGAGAAAATGTTATATAAAATAATTACACAAAGCCATAAAAACATCTAAAGTAATCATTGAATGTTCGACAATGCGAATTCTTATAAATACATGTCGCAAAATAGTTGGAAAACGTACGTTTAATATGACGATTATTTGATGGCTAACAGTTTGTAAAAGTCAATACCGATTGACCTTCGTACTTCACCCCCAACGGCTAGATCCCACAACAACCTTAAAAAGCTATACACCTATCAATATTTGACAATTTTCAAAAGCGCTGCTAACTTTCAGTTGACAATCCAAAAATGCATGTACTACACCCGCGAAAAAAAAAGAAAAGAATGAACGTGCGTTTCGTCCGTTGGTTATTACAGTGGCATCGCGCAACGTATAACAAAGGATCCCTGGGCTGCAAACAGCAGCAGCGGCAGCAGCAACGGAGAATAAACGGGGCGCGTATATACGAGAGCCGCAGTTGAAACAGCGAGTCTCTGTTTTCGTTCGGAGGCGCTTTTATTTTGTTTCAACATTTTTTGTTTCTTGTCTCGTCACGAGCTTGCATTGTTTCGTTTGGTTTTTCGTCTTGCCGAGAGGGCTCAGTGGCCGGAATTTAGTGAAAAAAAAATATGTGTCGCGCACGCTAGGCAATCCCATAAAAGCTAGCGGCTCTTTGCTACACCAAGAGGAGTGTAATCCCCGCGTCCTATCTCACGCCGCTGTGAGATGACGCAACGTGTTATACGCGGCAAAGGACCAACAGGCAGGCAGGCAGGCACACAACACACACACACACACACACACACACACACACACACATCCGACATACGTAATACTGACGCTCGTACTTTCTATGAACTACACGCTCCTCTTTCAAAGCATAGAGAATCTTCCTCGTGCAGTTCTTAAGTAAGAAATAAATAAATAAATAAAATAAAGGCAGAGAGCCGTCACCCCCGCTACACCCAGTGTGTATGTAGACAAATATTGTACGTGTCTCTGGAGCTACAACCGCGTAGCTGAATATCCAAGAGGAGAAGGCGCGCTGCTTTCGCCTACAATCTTTATTCGCCATCCTACATTCGTTTGGAGATAATCCTACGTGTCTACGACTAGAAACGACGCGAGGATTTTATCTCTACGCAGAGTCAATTGTATAAACGACGAGAGGAGGGGGGGGGGGGGGGGCAGAGAGGAAGATTAGATTTTATTAGTGCACTAGCACCGAACCGTCCTCTGGCACTCCACCATCGTTCTTCTCTCTGCACGGTAGATAGAAGAATACAAACGAACCTGAGAAAAACGCCTCATTACAGGAGCAAATGAGGTAATTCAATATAAGCCAATTTAGAACTTGTTAGAGGTTGAAATTAACGTTAAAATAAAAATATAAAATAAAAATAGAAGATCAAAAACATAGTACTTAAAAACTAAAAGCGCTGTAAGCGAAAAGATAAAGCAGATATGAGCGCAAAATAGGATATTCCCGGGCCGGTGGTACTCGCATGGTTTAATGCAGGCAAATGAACGCGGGTGCATCGTGACAGCGTACACGAATTCACAGGTTGGTAACCGATCACGATTGCGGGTGCGTGCAGAGACGGGGTGGTGGTGGGTGGGCACACCCTCCAAGACGGTCCAAATCAACTATAAAAAAAACCCAAAGAGTCCCAGAATAATCAGATCCCCTCTCCCGTGCCCCCCGCACAAAAAAGTACTGTATCCGGCCTTGGGTGCGTGGGACTTGCATTTAGTGCTCAGTTGCCAGGAGGGACAATATTCGGTAGCGCAATACGTATGAGACCACTAACGCAGGTTATACTGAGATGTATATAGAGCAATGGAAAGGCTCTTAACAAGTAGGCAGCGGTCATTTGAAACGAATGTCTTATTTATTCCGTGCGAAAATGCGGAACTTTAAGAAGTTGTGCCCGTTCTCAAAGGACCACACCTTCCCTTGTATGGTTGAAGTTGAACATCACTCTAAGGTAGGCTGGTTTGCTTATATTTAAGACCGGGTGTAGTAGACATAAGGTATGGTATTTAGGGGAAGTAGGGGTAAGACGAATATGCCGGGTAAGACGAATCATAAGCCGAGCTACTAATCAGCGTGTGTGAGCACAGTGCTCCTGTTGGAGTTCGAAGGGGCGGCGGGGAGGTGAATGAGCGTGGAAGTATCAACTGTGGCGGAAGCACGCGTTTCGAGTGAGAAAACAATAGCGATTTTTTGACGAAACGATCTAATTTTTGGTCAAGTTTACCATCGCTTCCCTTCATTTGCTCATATTGATTGGAGACAGGTAAGTAAACACAATGAAAGTACTAATTATTATGCAATGAGAACGGTTTGTCAGAAATTTTCAACGGTTATTGCGTGATTTATTGTTGATTCGGTAACCGTCTAATGAGGCAAAATGAATACTAGCTATCGCAAAGCCGCAATATTTTTCAACGTACCATTATATTTGCGTTGGAAAGTGTGAAATGAGCTGGTAGAGCATTTGGCTCCTTTTCTACCGGTGTTTCTATCAGAGAATGAAGAAAAACTAACAAATGGTTCGAAAGATATGGAAGCAATCTTATTCGGACTAAATACTACGGAATTTAGGCGATTGGCTTATCAAATTGCTGGTATTGGGGATAAAACCAGATTTATATGCGAAAGATGCCAATATTTCGAGTCCCATCATGCTCCCAGCTCTATTTCATCTTGCCCCGCATGTGGGGCAATAATGAAAATAAAGGTTTAATTAAATCAAGGCCTGATCAAGGTACAAAATCAACGCCTGACATGCAGTTCGAAGAGAGAAGCTCGCTGTTGCTTCGGAAACCAGCATCTCTTCACATGTTTCATTGCACTGACAAGATTTTTAAAAAACTTAAATACGATCTATTTAAATCAAATAGGTTTTTGCCTTGTCTGACGGCCTACTACGATCCTATTTGTTTTTAATATATTTTTAGGAATATAGAGTATAATAGAAAAGAATATTTCATAAATGCAGAATAAAATGGAATACTTCATTTAGAGTGTTACCACAACGATTTTCTATCATAACTCGACATTCTCTGGCCTTCCGAAATGTTCTTTTTCGAAGAAAATAATTCGCCGTCTCCACCTGGAATCGAATCGACAACCTAGCTACGCGCACGCTTGGCCCTACGCTACTGAGTGTTGGTAGTATCTTAATCGCAGATGTGGCATAAGAGACCACATGAATGCCTATAATTATTTATTGTATCACATAAACTACATCAATTGGTTAATATCATTGTGATAATTAGAGAGTTTTATCGAATATCATGCTATGGATTTTTCAAACACAACCTATCACTACCGGCGAAAAGTTTCCAGACAAAAATTCAAAAAAGTTTCGGAACGATGAAAAAGTATATGTGGCTTTCGGATGGAGGCCGTGTTGAGGATCAGCGTTGTGCTGACGTTTCGCAAACGTTACAGTCTGCATCATCAGGGCTGAGAGCTCCGATACTGAAGCTCTCGTGTCTCAGGTATTCCTTATATATAGTTGCAGTCATCGTTCCAGATCGCTGCACCAGCCAATCAGATGTTTTAATTGATCAGCTGGTCAATTAAAAAACCGGGAGTTTGGCACGGTGTGCCAAATAGGATTGACGTGATATCCTCCCTCTCTGTTTAGATTGTCCGGATGTTTTCGGATTTCCAAGCCTTCTCGGTGTTTCCTGGAAAAATAGCTGTTTGTTGGGTTTCCAATCTCCCAATCTCAACCCCATAGAGTTGATGTGGGATAAAATGGATTGCCAAGTGCGAAAAAAGTCACACATCCGCCGAACACCTTTGGGATAGTCTTGAAAGATCTTGGAAGGAAACACCCAATGACACTTTCGGAAAACTTGTCGAAAGAATGCCGCACGTGGTGAAAAGCGTGCTATCTGCGGGAGGTGGCCTCTTTAACGAGACCAAATTTTAATATGTAAGTAAATAAATGGACTATATTACTCAAATCTTCTATCTCTAACGAATAAATTGATTTTAAATTTACAAAAATTACCGCTTCTTGTAAAAATAATTTCGTCAGATGCGTTTGTTGGAAATCGGTTGATATCAATCGATTGACGTGACTAGAAAACTACTGTTGTTGGTTTGTTTCCAGCAGTACAAAGTCTTCCCCTTTTTACGAGCGCCAATCCGCCTCAACTTCGTTCTTACCTCCCATTCCACATCCATACCCCCTCTATCAACTATTCCACAACTCTCCCCTACCTCCAATTCTACACCCCCCCCCCCCCCCTTCCCCCACCTTGCGGCTGCAGCCGACTTTCCCCTCTGTATCGTATTCACCATGCCATGGGCATAGGGAAACTGCGGAAAACCTATACCGATACAGCCGGTCACAAGTTCGCTTTCCAGTCACGGAACTAGTCGTCTTTCGCTCTATTTTTTTCTCTTTCGTCTATTTTTGTCTCTTATGTCACATATCTGTCGTTGACACGTCACACGGACTCGATAGCGCAGCGGCAGAGGGTGCGTATAGTGCGTATAGGCACAAGTAGGTAGGTAGGTTCGACATTCCATGTTGTGATAAAATATTTTTTTGTAACAAAATCATCTCGTGTCAGGGAATGACGAAATATAATATATGAAACCATTGAGATAGAACTCTCATTGGAGTAGATATATCTTATTGAATTTTGGTATTACAAAATATTCTATACCGGGTCAAGGTCTCGCGAACAACGCGTGCACTGCGTTCATTTGGAACATAACGGGCAATAAAACGTGTTGAGAAGAGCGCGACGCGTTTACACGCTCGAAAGTACACGCACAAGTGTCTTGATTTGAACGACAGACAAGAAAACATGTTGAAATCGGTGTCTTGTTCTTTAACACGATGGGGCGGGGGGGGGGGGGGGGGCTGTGGGCTATTCGCGATACTCTTAGAAATACGCCGTAAATTTGGGAGCAAAACATTTTTCATTTCGCAAAAGTGTATACGTACACGGGAATCATTCTCGCTCCCTTGTGAAAAAACACAATGTGAAGGCGCCCCCGCCTGACTGTGACGGATGATGCGCGACGAGGGTATATGCAAAGAATGATACTTTTTTCTTCTTTTCCAGAAAAGGGGGCTGTACCAGGAGAAGATAATATACGGACACGGGTGCGTGGGCGCGCGCGCGTCCGGGATTTCGCGTGGCCCCTTTCATTTCGGGAGGGAAAAAGCTTTTTCTTTGACCACGCAGGGGCGAGAATGGATGCGCGATTCTTTCGTCTCTCGACGACACTTGTCTCTCGGATTTCGTAGAGCTTCCGCGGTGACGAAGCAAAAATATTCTCAAGAAGTTGGGGGGGGGGGGGCGGCTTAGCGTCGACGCGGTCAAAGGAAACGAGATATATTCGATGAGATTTTTCATCTCGATATACCACCGTCGTCGTAGCCTATATTTTTTCTGTCTTTTTCCCTACTCTTTCGCGCGCTCTCTCCCTCTCTCGCTCTCTGACAAGCCCATTCGATTTACCAAACTGCGGCTCGATAAATATTCGAATACAAAATGTAATTCCCTTAGAGCGCCATTCTCTCCCACTCTCTCTACTTTCGCGTCTGAGAAAGCGTCGCCAAAGGGCCGATCGCGACCGTCAGAAAAAATAAACAAAAAGAAAATCCGACGTTCCGAGAGCAAGAGTGACGACGTACGATATTCGAAATGAAAATTCAGGCAACGTATGTGTAAGGAGTAGGGAAAAAACAAGCCGAAATCTGGCGCAAGAATAGCGAGAAGACGGAATCCACTTGAACTAATAGAGTGAGAGCAAGCAGGATAGGCGAAGGGGGGAGACTTTTCAGCGGTGGAGTAAAATCGAATTGAGAGCGAGAGAAAGAAAAATAAGAGAGCCGCTGCTCGCTCTTTAGCAACGGCAATAAAATAATCCAGGCAAATGTATACCGAGAGAGAGGAGAGAGGAGAGAGAGAGGAGAGAGAGAGAAGAGAGAGAGAGAGAGAGAGAGAGAGATGCGCGGAATGTTAGAAAAGCAAAGACGCAAGATACGAGGCGATAAAACGAACAAGCCCTGAGAGCTTTTCGTGTATAAAATCGCAAGTAAGGAGGTTTCTGGCGTAGGCGTTAAAAAATAAGCTAGGGATAATCTCGAGATGGTCAAAGTGTGTCTTCTGCGGGAGCGAGATCCCTTTTATTTTGGCATGAAGGAGGGGGGGGGGGGGGGGTGGTACGTCGACGCGAACGATACGGTATGACTGATTTACGCGCACCGTACCACAACTTTACACACAGGCTCTATCAATACGGGAGATGTTCATACGCGCGGTTAACACGCGAAACGGATGCTCGCGCGCGGAAATCGCTCGCGCGGCTGCGGCCTCGGAAAATTCAGAAAGCACGGAAACTCGTCGCTGGTCTTTCCGCTCGTACGAGCGAGGGCCCGAGCATACCAAAACACACAAACGCGCGCGTGCACACACACACACACACACACAGGTCTTATTCGTGACTCTCTCGCTCTCGCCGCCCCGTGCTACGCCACAGTATACGTTCGTTTCCTGCCTGCGCGCGCGCTGAGCTTTGTCTCTCACGCTACGCCATCACCGCACCGGTCAGGTTATATTATACATACGTATATAATCTCCGCGAGTGGCGTACAGCGAGAAAGCGGGGGGGTAGGTACGTAGTTACAAGAGCCAGGGAACAGTTGGACCAAAAGGTTGCCCTCTCGCTCTCTGTACCTACGTAGCACAGTTTCAGCATATTACACGCTCGACTGATCCCATTGCTCCGGGCTTCGCGTCGTCGCTTTTAGCCTCCTGCTGGCTGGCTGGCTGGCTGGCTAGCCCCTCGTGGACCTCTTCCCCCACCCTTGCATCCCTTTTGCACGGACGGATAAGAAACTTGACAAAGGAGGTTCTCGCCCTCTCGCATCCGGAGAGATATTTCGAGTGCTTTGTGTCGCATAGACGCCTATATAATTGTCCCTCGGGCACCTTGACGATGTTGGCGCAACCGGATCCTGTCTCGTGTACACACGTTACACACACATAGGTACCTTAGAGACACGCTCGCATTCGATGATATTGGGGCAATGGGCGCAATTATCGGACAGTTGTAAAATGTCATTTATCGTTATTCGGAGAGTCGATAATCGAGAGCGAGGTAGATAGGTACGGATAATGGCGAGACACACGCCGAGGCTAATACGTAAAATCGGATTAGAATGTTAAATAGCGAGGAGGGATGTGATATATCGGCCGTTCGCGAAATTCACAAACTAATCGGGCTAAATCGATCAGAGGATATGTGTATATATATATACATATTATAAACGAGAGTCGGAGCGCGTACGTACGTATTTTACAATATGGGGGGGGGGGGGGGGAGTGTCGCGATGCCCGGGGGAGAGGAGCATCGGTAGCACTATCGCCAATTGCTCGCGATAATATCGTTATTTCGGTAGGGAGGAGGACTTTGCTCGCGTTACGATATCATCCGCGATACACGTGGAAAACTCTGCGGAGAATTTCTCGAAAAATGCTTCCCTCTCATCATCCATAGCTACGGTAGAATTACAGACTTGCGCGTCTGAAAGGTGCCGCTCACCTACCGCGTATACACCTACGTCAAACGAGTGAATAATTAAATTGCAAGCTGCGCCAGCGGAAAGATGTTCGTGATACACAATCCTCCTCCGCAGTGAGCGCGCGCGGTGCATTTTCCAGGATGCGTCTCTTTCTCTCTGGATGTCCTCGAGTAGAGAAATAGCTGTGGTGTATCGCGCCAACTGCTGGGAGACAATACCGGTGGCCCAGAGGAATACTCGTGTTAAACGGGGCGTCGCAGCCGAGGATTAACCAACGAATTTCAAACCTAACACTATCGCGTGTACAAAAAGAGACCAGGCCCAGCGAGGTTGCTTTTCTTCTTCTTCTTCTGCTTCTCATTTGCCTTGTTTCGCGTGTCTCACCGACTATTGGAGTTATCCTCCCATCGGGGGCGCGCGACTAGACTGCAAAAACCAGGCGTGTTCGCGACGTGTGTTCAAACTATGCAGAAGTAACACAACATAAAGGCTAGACACGCGTTGCCATGTTAATTCTACACACTTATGCATTTGGCAACACGTAATGCGTTACGATTACACACGTAATGCGTTAAAAGTACACACGCGAGTGTGCAATTTTTACGCATTACATCATTACACACTTTCGTAGCTGTCCCCATCAATACCACGCTTATTCGAACACACATAAAAGCGTGTAGAATCAACATACAATACGCATATTTACACACATTGGGATAAACGACGTACGTTGTTACGAAAATTGACAGGGCATCCCTCATAAAAATAAAGGCCTTTAAGTGCTATTATTAAAAACCAATTTTTTGGCATTTATTTTCTCGGCTTTAATCACCTTTTTCGTAACTGAAATTTCGAAGGAATTTCTATTGGCCGCTCAAAGAAATTATCTTTTTCATTATGTCTGCGACAAAATTGAACCAGATACCTATTTGGACTTCCAATAGAACGTTTTATCTTTCCAAGGTAATTTTCGAAGGGGAAGCAATCTATTTGGCTCAAGTTGCATCCAAAATGATCAACGACATCTACTACATGGCAAAGCAAACACCTACACTGACAGAGAAATTATATTGATATTAACTAACCGCGTCTATTTGATTTATTTAAATTTGAATTATCTAGATTTCCCGTGGAATCAAATTTTTCTTATTGCATTCCATTATTGGAATTATTTCTTTTAAATATATTTATTTATTCAAATCAAAATCTATTGAATATCCTCCAATATCCTCCAATATCGTCGATTTAATATCGTCCAATAACTAAATATCTTATTTGATCCTAATAAATCGGTGATCCGGTTTCATCTGTTCAAAAAACAATTTACTTGAATTCGCTAAATGGATCTGTGATTTTTTGAAATTTTAATTAAATAAAATTTTCGTAGAGTCAAGCATTTATCTATTTAATTGAACTAATGGTCTGTCTTTATTGCAACACTCATATTAAAGGGGTGTGAGGGTAGAGAGGGTGGCGAGAGAGAGAGAGAGAGAGAGAGAGAGAGAGCAATTATATATATATATATATAAAGGTTATGCACATGTTATTCGATAAAACTCCCTAATTATCACAATCATATTAACTAATTGATATACTTTATGTGGTACAGCAAATAATTATAGGAATTAATTTAGTCTCTTATGCCATATCTGCGACTAAGATGTTACAAGCACTCGGTAGCATAGGGGCAGCGTGCGTAGCTATGAGTAGGTAGGTACTACGTTCAATACCCATATAGGTGAAATATTTTCTTCGAAACAAATCATTCCGAAAGGCCAAGGCATGACGAATTAGGATACAAAATCGTCGTGGTAAACTCGCAATTAAGTGCTTAATTTCATTTTGGATTTATGGAATATTTTATGCACATAGTACACTTAGATTTACAGTGTACATTGTAAGCAAATAAAGATTTATTTGAATCGAATCTTTATTTATTCAATTTGAATATATTTAATACTTAAAAAGAATAGCTGAAACGAACAAAAAAATATCTTTGAAACAAATAAGATCGTAGTAGGCCGTGAGACAAGGAAAAAACCTATGTCATCTAAATAGATGATATTCAAATTAAAAAAAAAATTGGCAGTGTATCGTGACCTTACATAAACGGACACATATACGCAGAAACACATACATTTACACACACGTGAGCATATCCATTGGCAGGGATAACTTATATGTATATGTGACCCTCAGTAGCAAAATGTGACCGGCCACTAAGGGCCCACGTGAGGCTACCCGATTAGGGCCCTATTAAAGTTAGGGAAATTCTACACGGAAAAAAAGAAAAAGACAGTGCTCAAAATACAGTGTGCTCAAAGTAAACTATTACAGTTCCTATACTGTCTTCTTTGGAATGAACCGCTCTACTGTATCTTTTGCTGGAACACACAGTCCAAAATAGAGTGTAGTCAAAAGTAAATTTTGACAGTTCAACACTGTAATATAAATTAAACAATACTTGTAATTTTACAATTGGTTAATCTGTATTATGTACAATGAATGCGCCAGTCATATCGACAGAGTTCATGTAGGTGTTTTAACAGTCAAGTCCTCTGTTCTAGAAACTGGTTAGCAACAGATATAGTTTCAGTTTTGAACCGTTGCTTTTTACAGTGTGAACAAAGTGAATGTTCCAAAATACAGTGTAGTCCAAAGTAATTTTTTGCACTTTAACACTGTAATATAAATTCAACTCAATCCGTAATTTGACAGTAGATTAATCTGTATTGTCAACAATGAATGCACCAGTAATATCGACAATGTCTACGTAGGTGCTTCAACAGTGGAGTCCTCCGTTCAAAAAACTAAGCAGCAACTGATGTAGTTTTAGTTTTCAATCGTTGCTTTTTACAGTATAAACACGGGAAACGTTCTAGTTTCAATACTGTAATTGAAACTTGATGAACCCCGTAATTTAATAGTGCCACAAATCGTATATTATACAAAATGATGGGTAAAAATAACATTAGATAGCGCTGAAAGAACGGCCAGTCGTTTGTGTCCTGGTTGCGCCACGCGTGAGACAAGTCCTAACCAGTAAATACCGTTCACAAAGTCACACTGTAAATTTAATTATAAAAATAAAATTAAAAAAATTCGGCGAAACCTTTGCTTACAATGTATGTGTGTGAGTGTGTTTGTGTGTGCGCGCGCGCGTGTGTGTGTGTATCAAGAATAGAATGAAGTGAAAAATACTTAAAAATCAGTCACATACACAAGAACGTACCTTTTTGTAAATAATTCTCTCTTTTTTATAATTTCTTGAATTATGTCGCACAAATTTCATCGTTCGCATCCTCTCGACCACGTACTACTAACTGGCAATCCTTTGTGTCCTGGCGACGTGCCTCACCCCACGCGCGAGACAAGTGCTAATTAGACAAGAACGTACCTTTTAAAGAAAAATCTCTCTTTCTTTATAATTTCTTGAATTCTGTCGCACAAATTTCGATGTACGCGTTCCATCATCCACGCACTACTAACTGGCAATCCTTTGTGTCCTGCCCTCGTGTTTCACCTCGTGCCTCATTAGCGTACAGTAAAAAAATCAGTGATCGCATTTAAATTTAACAGTTTAATATTTTTACTGAAATCATTGATGTGTTCACAATATCAAACTGCAAATAAACCAGTGTAACTGTAAAAATCTCAGAGTGCACAGATAACGTCACGAACTGTCGAAAGAAGAGTAAAATTACCGTGCCACACTGTGAAATTTAATGAATCACTCTGTAATCAATACATTGTAGACTGTAACCCTTGCACTTTACGGACAGTATAAAAATCAGTGACCTCATTTAAATTTTACTGTTGAATATTTTTACTGAAATCACTGATTTTTTCACAATACCGAACTGTAAATAAGTCAGTGCAACTGTAAAAATCTCAGTGTGTACAGGAAAATTCGTCATTTTTTGTAGGATAGGATTTACATTACTCTGTTTTACTGTAAAATGAAATATGGCACCCTGTTTTTTATGCGGTTTATACTGTGATTTGCGCTGTTGATTTTTTTCCGTGTATATGGGCCCGACCAAAGCCCTAGTTCAATTTCCGCACGGGGTACATGAGGAAAAATAACACGGGAAAAAGCAACACAGTTTAAGTGTATTAATTACGACTTATTCATTATATGTTTTAAAAATCACCTTGGTTACGGCATCACGTGTAACTCATTAGTTGATTTGACATCGATTGATTAACCGTTTAATCGAAGACCACATTTGGTCTCAACTTTTTGTTTCATTTATAGATCATATTTGAGATTGTCACGTGGAAGATTCTGAAATTGGAATCTAAATTCCAAAACCTTGATAGCTGCATTGAATCTTTAGCGGCGTAGTTTTGTTTCGCGGCCGCATCACAGACAAGCAAAAAGCGGCCGTTATCGTGAAGCTGTATGAGAACCTAGCCTATGCGAAGACAAGACAAACATGCAGTGGCACCTCTCATACATACTACAGAGTAATATACAGGGTGAGGCACTAACTGTTGCCACGTTGAATATCTCTGTAATTATCGACGT
The DNA here is from genome assembly GCA_963210295.1 of Ophion ellenae. Classification (NCBI taxonomy): domain Eukaryota; kingdom Metazoa; phylum Arthropoda; class Insecta; order Hymenoptera; family Ichneumonidae; genus Ophion; species Ophion ellenae. The sequence goes on from OY723390.1 coordinate 157,193, forward strand.
CGCAAAAAAATGTTTGAAACAAAAGTTGTACCGTACGAAAGGGGTCATCAAATGCGACCATTTTTCTTTATCTCAGTGGAGGCGCTGTCGCACAGTAAAGGTCACCTCCACTTTTTTAAATGGGACGGTACATTTTTTTTTCAACTATCTTGTAGAGCATCGAAAACTGCATAAAAAACATTTAGGGGTCAAAGTCGTTGAAGGTCATTTAAGATCAAAAAGTGACATCAACTTTATTTTCATGTAAAATTATCTTTATTCACAGTAGATTTTCAAAGTGATTGCCATTGGAATCAATGCAGTATTGCAATCTCCTCATCACGAATTTCTTATCATTCAACTAATTCAACTATTCAATATTGTACAATGTTTCGCCCAAACAAACCCAAGATAACGATAGTAAGAATGGTGAGACTAGTATTAATGAATCGAACGAATGTAAATGATGTATTCTTTTGAAGAGCAAACTGGTATGCTTCTAATTTACGGAGAATGTCAGAACAATGCAGTGAGAGCTAGAGACTTATACGCTGAAAGATTTCCTGAACGTTCTCATCCTACGCGCCGTACACTTCAAATTTTCTACACTAAACTGAGGACAACTGGATCCTTAATCCGTCGGGAAAGTAACCGACAAAAGCGAGTTACTAAAGAAGAAACGGAAATTGGTGTTCTTGCCACCGTTCATCGAGACCCTTGTGCGAGTTCTCGTCAAATTGCGAGGGAATTTGGCGTAAGCCAAAGAAGTATTCTACGTATTCTACATCGTCATAAATATCATCCTTACCACATCAGTCTCCACCAGGAATTAACTGGTACGGATTTCATGAATCGCATTGAATTCTGCCGATGGGCTCAACGCCAGATTCAGAGAGATGACTCATTTAATAATCGGATTTTATTTACTGATGAGGCAACATTTACGAATCATGGAAATATTAACTTGCATAACATGCATTTGTGGTCAACTGAAAATCCACATTGGCTGCCGCAAGTTGCACACCAAAGATCGTGTTCGGTTAATGTATGGCGTGGGATTATTGGGGATAGAATCACAGGCCCTTATTACACCAAAGGGAATCTTAATAGTGGGAAGTACACCACATTCCTTCAAGAAACATTAGGTCCGTTATTGGAAGAAATACCTTTAGAAACAAGAAACAGAATGTGGTATCAACACGATGGGTGCCCGGCACATTTTTCGCTGATAGCTAAAAATTAATTGCAAAAGAGAGATTTCCAAATCGTTGGATTGGACGCGGAGGAGCTGTATCGTCGCCGGCTCGCTCGCCAGACTTGACGCCTCTGGACTTTTTCTTGTGGGGATACTTGAAAGATCTTGTTTATAAATAACGTCCAACTACGCCGGATGATATGCGTAAGAGAATTTTTCGAGCCTGTGATTCGATAAGTGCCGAAGTGATAAGAAATTCTACACAATCCGTGATGAGGAGATTGCAATACTGCATTGATTCCACTGGCAATCACTTTGAACATCTACTGTGAATAAAGGTAATTTCACATAAAAATAAAGTTCATGTCACTTTTCGATCTTAAATGATCTTGAACGACTTTGACCCCTAAATGTTTTTTATGCAGTTTTCGATGCTCTATAAGATAGTTGAAAAAATGTACTGTGCCATTTAAAAAAGTGGAGGTGACCTTGACTGTGCGACAGCGCCTCCACTGAGATAAAAAAAATGGTCGCATTTGATGACCCCTTTCGTACGGTACACCTTTTGTTTCAAACATTTTTTTGTGACGTCGATAATTACAGAGATGTTCAAGGTGGCAACAGTTAGTGCCTCACCCTGTATATGTACTGTTGAGTTCAGGTGAATAAATGCATATGTTTCGACGATAAAAAGCTTTTGTTATTCAATTTATTATTCCGACGCATCCCATGTATATGAAGTACTCCACAAATAAGTGCCTTGTTTTTACACACTTTGAGTGTGTAAATGGCTGTAGACGCTTTTTACACCTTTTGACGTAAGCAAATAACACACGGTAGTGTGTTGTTTGAACACATCTATCCGTGTTATTTTTACACCGTTATTTTTCACACACACACACACACACACGCGCGCGCGTTAAACCGCGTAAAAAGTGTCTACAGCCATTGACACACCTTAAGTGTGTAAAAACAACACATTTGTTATTGCCGTGTACTCGTCTTCACTCAGCTTATTGTTACCTATTTTTCTACAGACTTGGCAAACCAACTGAATTCGAATAATTATTCGTCACAACGAGAAAATATAGAAATTTGAAGAAAATTTGCGTCAAGAGGAAGAAGAAGAAGAAGAAGACGAAAATTGCATTTCGGTTTGAAATCGATGCGCGCGAAAGAACGTATCGTAGAGTCTCTTTTCGATATCTGCACAAATGAAGAGAATTTATTGACGGAAAGGTTGCAATAACAAGGTTCAAAGATGTGGGCGCGCGCCTAAAAATTTCCAACGATCGCAGGAATATTCGGCCAAGCGAAATATGCCGGCGACAATAACGGCGGGCGAGGAGACCGCGATCAACGAGGAAGCTTGTACGACTTTTGCGGTCGTCGCACCTCGTGTTATTGGCTTTGCCTCGTGTACCGAAAATACCCTGAAAGTACGCTATTTTCTAAAACTTTGCATCCAACAGGAGAGTCTCGCTGTTTTGCTCAAGGCGCGAGCCAGAGTGGAAAGAGATAGACGAGGAGGAGGAGGAGGAGGAGGAGGAGGAGGAGGGGCCGCGATACCCGCTAGGACGATAAAATTCAGCAAACACGTTGGCGCTCGCCACTCTTGGCGGCTATACTCATACGAGGAAGACGGCAAGACGGAGGGAGGTTGGCGATTGAGAGACCGCGTTGTTAGACCCGCTGCTGCGAGAACACCTCGTTTCACTTGCACAAATCTCTTTGGAAAGAGTAACTAGATTTGGAAGCGTGTATAGCGAGTTTCGGCGTGGGGTACGAGAAGACGGAAGAGGAGGAGGAGGCTCCTCTCTCGGTGGTACTCTCGCACCTTACTTTAAAAAGCCTCTCGCCCGCGTCGTACATCTCGCACCCTTAACCCCAGAGTGCTGCAACGCCGGGCCGCCAACCGTTCGAGATAAATGACGGTTGTGCAGCTCTCCGTACAAGAGGATAACTCTCCGGCGAGCCGGCAGTTTAATAAATAGGACTGTTAAAATCATAATGGACTCTTGGCGTAGAGAAGGCGGTGATCGATTCTCTTGAAATTGTGCCAACTAACGCGGTTGGTGTCGCGCCCTCTCCGCGAATCCGCCTACACAGAGAGAAAGAAAGACTTTTGCTCTTGATTTGCGAAACAATTAAAAAACCATTTGAGCGAAATGTCGGCGTTTGGCGTACCGCGCGCCATTCCAGCCAGGACACGGTGTCCTCAACGAAATATACAAATATATACGAAGGAGAAATATATTTATTCGTTTATCCGCGGAGAGACGAATATACGCGGTGGCGGTAGCGGCGGCGGCGGCGGCGGCGGCGGCGGCGGCGGCGGCGGCGGCGGCGTCGGCCACGCGTATAGATAAACATGCAGAACCTCCCGGAGGGACGCGCGCGTTTATCGGCAACTAAATTAGTGGCGACATATTTAACGAAGAGGAGGTCGATGACAAGGGGCTAGTTTAGCGTGTACGAAAATTTAGTAGGTGGAACGCGCGGGGGGGATATGCGGGTGAGTATGCTCGACGCGGGTGTATACCTGCTGAAAGGAGGGAGAATGCGACACGGCACATACGGAGCGTGATATACGCGCGACTAACGCGTTGGCGGAAAAATCAACGAGAGGGAACGCACTCGCCATCCCCCTCCCCCGATCTACCAAATAAACCATAACAATAATCGTATACGTGTGAAAAACGAGCGACGGTGACTCACCAATTTCCTGGTTGGTTATTCCAGCGTGACAAGCCTGGAGGAGAACAGCGAGGACGAACAGCCAGCGTCCGAGAGAAACCGTTTCCAGGGAGCCAGTAGTGTTGGACGAGTCTCTGCTCGCGAGTCGCGTTCCCTTCTTCTTCCGCATCTCGTTTGCAACGTCGCGCCTCAACGATCCCAAAGCCAGAGCGCGCAAGAGAAGGAGAGAGAGAGAGAGGGAGAGAGATTCTCTCTTGTCGTTGGTAAAAGTCCGAGTCCTCGTATGCGCCAACGCGACTCCCCTTTTGGCACTTTTTTTCTCCTTTTTCCCCGCGGCCGCGACACTCGAACGCGTGCTTCTCTCGTTCCGCGTATGCACTTCCGCGCGCTCGAGAGCTCGCAGACTCTAGAATTGTTTCTCGACACCCTCCGAGGAGCGACGGCGGGGGAGGCTAGAGGGAGAGAGAGAGAGAGAGATACACTTTTGTCTCGCGCTCTCGTCGACTCGGTTTCACAGAGGGTGCCCCACCCCCTCCCACCTTCTTATTTTGCCAGATTCTTCTCTCTCTCCCTCTCGCGATGCCCCGAATAGTTCGCGCCTCGCACGTACACTCAGCGTTGTCGCGACGACGACGACGACCACGACGATGACGACGAGTACGACGATGCTACTTCTCTCCCTCCGAGTACGTCAGTCCGAGTATTGCCGCAGACGTCTGTGCAGAGGACGACGACGACGACGACGACGACGACTACGACGACAGCCACTCGAGTCTCCCATCTATCGCTCGTGCACTCCTACAAATACATATACACGAACGATAAGTGCTGGCTCCACTTATTTTTATTGCAAAGCCTCGTCTAATAAATGACTCATTTTTTTGTCCTTTGCGTATCGAGCGAACCGAAAGGATAGGAAAAGAAGACGAAAGGAAAAAAAAACAAGAAGCAACGGCCACTCTCGCCGTACGCGCCATAATAAATCTCTCGTCCAAGCAACAATGGTGGCTGAAAAGAGACATCTCCATCGCGCAGAGCGTTTGACTTTTTTACACGCCGCGAACGGGCTTACACTTCGGAGACGTCGATCAAACGAACGCGCCAGCTAGTCCGAACAAAACAAAAAACGCATATCCCCTGGCTTATAATGGAGATTGTACGAGGAAAAAGATTTATTCGTTCAAGGATAGGGAGGAGGAAATTTGAGGCAAAAGTGAATAAATAAGCAGCCGCGCGTTCATCCCGAGGGCGCACGATCGAGGGGATATCGGAAGGCCGATATCGTTGAAGAATCATCCGATAAAAATAGGATTTATCTCATCGTTGGCGAGCCAACAAACTTTCAGGTCTCCATAGGTATAACAGAGACTAAAGAGATAAAGAGAGAGAAAGAGAGAGAGTGAGCGAGGGGGACGGGGGGGGGGGGGGGGGGGGGGGGTGGTAGCAAAGGCGGATACAGGTATCGCGACTCGCGCGACTTTACATCGAGATAAAGAGCAGAACCGCCAGTGGAATAAGACGCCCCACAAGGATACGAGGGCACGCGCTAAACCGGAAGATGACACGAGACAAAGTGTGTCGTGTAGAGGCGCGAGCTCTCCAGGATATATTTTATTCTTACGATTCCGCGTCCCTTTGAACACAATTCCCAGACATCTCGCCGCACAATTCACAAAGTAATCGCATCGACGCGCCCCGCGTTGCTCGTGCGGGGAATTTCACACCGGCAAGCAATTTCGTGACTTTGAGCATTTTCTCGAGGGGAGAGACGTCTTTAGCCTTCCGCGTCGAGTTATTATTATTATTATGCATTGGTTCGCCGACCCGTTGGAGGATTCGGCTGTGTAGAGAAGCCCGATCTTTTCGTCAAAACGTCATCGCGGGCGTCAACGATACGTTCCAAGAGCGGCTGGGGCTGCGGGCTCTGCGATTCAAAGAAAAATGTGTCGAGTGTCGAGAGGGAATCGATCAGGCCGTCGGGGGCGAAAAAGCCTTATCGAGGGATAGCCCAGAGAACGGCAACTATCCGTGGTGCAACCTGCTGCTGCTGCTGCTGCTGCTGTTGCACACATCTCCGCCTTCGACGTGCTCGCTGCGTCGATATGCCTTCGCTTCGAGAGAATAATATAAAGAAAAAAACAACGAGGGAGGAGAAAAAAAGAATTTTCCCATAAATCCGAGCTGTCGCGTCGTTGTCGCGAAGCTCGACGACGAGAAAGGATAGCCCCCCCCCCCCCCCCCCCGCCGCACCTCGAATTTCCCTCTAAACTCTGCGAGTAGCTTATTTTCGATAATAGTGAGCGCGCGTACTCTTCATACTGCGGTAGCCTACCCTGTGTTGCGGGGCGTCACAGACCGTAAATGCATTTTTCATCGCCAATAATACCGAAAGAGTGGAAAAAGCCATTTTTCCCAGCAATTTGCGCGTTACACGGAAATCAAGCTGAAAACGTTTTTATTGAAAAGAGTGGTGAAGGACCCCATCGAGGCGACAAAAGTGACCAACTCGTTGATTTTTCGTCGGGGAAAACAAAACAAAAAACACACCGATATTTGTCAAACCGTGAACGCGTACACCGGGAGACTATTATTTTTATGTTTTTCCCGATCGTTGGCGTATTCTCCACCTCCTCCCGGCAGCGGCACCCCTCCCCCACCCCCCGTACATTGGCTTGGATCATTTCCTCTCGTCAGCGTTTCAATTAGCCCTTGTTGTTTCGCCAGTAACGAACCATTCGCATTCCCATACGTTTTTCTTTTCTTTCCCTTTTTCATTACTCTCGAAAAAGCTTGTCCAGCCGCTCCGCTCGGGCAATCTCTTTCAATTTCAATAGAAATACCGGAGCTTGGCGGAAAAATGAATTCGGGATAACGTACGGTGGGGGGGGGGGGGGGGTGCGGAGCGGTGATATACAAAATCCCGCAAACGTTTCGCCGTTACACGCGCGTCACCAATTTATCGACTTTTTCCTATAAAATAATACAGCGACGTATAGAGGAGGGAACGCGTGCTGCCGAATAAGAAATAAGAAAAGTAAGACTGTCCTCTCGATTAGTGTGATGTCTGGCGCGATGCGCCGGAGAATCGATTGTAAAAAAATATGGGATAAAGGTTATTGTACGGCACTGAGGATGCGCCGACGACGAGGAGTAATACATAAAACCCGACAACGGTCAAGGATCAAACGATCGCAACTTGTCGTCGCGTTTCTATATTTTCGTTCGAGAGCGGGGGCGAGAGGAGATAGACGAGTGGCCTCGAGTAGCCCGAGGGGTTACGACGCGGGCAACGCACTCGAGAGCTATAAGAACACTCTTTCCGTCCACCGTACACGCGTTTTTTCACAATCGACGGGAGAGAAAAAAACGTATCGCGCGACATCTTTTTAAATTGGTATCCACGCTTCTTGTACAACTTTCGATTGCGTCCCTCCGATGGATACAAAAAGCGGCTTTCTCTCTTTCTTTTTTTATTTGCGTGTCAGCGAACTTTTCGGATAGCGGACATTCAGCATTGGACGAAAATTTGTGCCCCATCCTTCGGAGGAGGATCGCCGCAAAAGTGCAGTTAATTAATTATGACTAACACTCCCAATACGCACCTCTCATCATATTTGACAATCTGTCACATAAACGCCCAGTCGTTTTTGCCTCATATCGACGACTTGCGATATCACCTTTTAAATAAGTCATATCATGTCATTTGTATCAGCGAAACTTGGCTCAAGCCTCATATATCCGACTCCATGATCTCGATCCCAGGGTACACCGTGCTGAGAAGGGACAGGATTGGTAAACAAGGCGGAGGAGTTGGTATGTACGTGCACCGCAGCATTCAAGCCTCCATCCTATCAAGGTCACCTGAACAATATTGCCGTCTGCCAGAATTTCTCATTGTTGAGGTCAGGATACCTAATACGTCGCCGCTACTTCTAGCCACCGTTTACCGACCTCCAAAAATCGGTCAATTAGAAGTCTTTGAATCTCGGTTCATAGAACATCTACCTGATTACAAACATGCGCTAATATTTGGTGATTTCAACGCTGACATGAACAGGATTTCTTTTGATTCGGAGCACATACACAATTTCATTGCTACAAATGGCTTATTTCTGGTTCCTCACAACAGCTCACACCACACGTCCACATCTAGTACTCGCTTGCTCATATGCATTGCGGACCATGGGCAGAAAATCCGCTCATACGGCCAGCATCCAGTGCCATTTCTGTCCATGCACGATCTTATAGAAGTCACCTATAACATAAGGATTCCTATTCGTGAGCCCACTTCATTTAAGTGCCGCAATCTCAACAAAATCGATCGCGAAAGCTTCCTGAGTGATCTAGCTGCAGTTGACTGGGCGCCGCTTTACCAAGCTGCGTCTGTTGATGAGAAAGTAGAGCTTCCAAAGGTCATAACGGTCGGTATATTCGATAGCCATGCTCAACTGACGAGAGTAACTGCGAAAAGGCGAAAGGCCTCGTGGCTAACGTCTGACCTGCGAGAACTAATGCGACGAAGAAATCGGCTATATCGAGCTTTTCGGAAAACGAAACTTCCACAAATATATCAGCGCTTCGTAGAAATACGAAATCATGTTAAAATAATGATCCAAGCAGCGCGGAATCAACACTATTTGTGCGCATTTTGTTCCGTGGCTGGGATCACGGCTCGTACCTGGTCCAAACTCCAAGAATGGGGCCTAGTAACTTGTGGTCATACTGGAGCACCGCCTCATTTTTTCAGCTGGACACACTCAACCAGCATTTTCTGTCCGTTAGTGCTGGAGAAGTACGTCAGGGGGACCCTCAAGTTTTCACCGTGGATTCGGAGGATTCCTTGGCACTGCAGCACATTAGATCCGCACAAGTTGAGACGGCAATAAATGACAGTGTATCGAATGCATCGGGAACGGACGGCATATCGCTAAGGATGCTGCGGCTTGCTCTCCCTGTTCTAGTGACTCCCATTTGTCACATCTTTAACTTTTCGTTAGATGCGGCTGTATTTCCATCGGAATGGAAGCGGGCCTTGGTTTGTCCTATTCCTAACGTCGACTCGCCTACGTCACCGGCTGACTATCGTCCTATCTCGCTACTGTGTGTGCTCTTCAAAGTTTTTGAACGCATTATTGCGCAACAAATTTCAAGCTACCTTGAAATGAACAACCTCTGCGACCCTTATCAGTCTGCATATAGGAAACACCATAGTACGCAGTCAGCTTTGTTACGTGTAGTGGATGATGCCCGTTTGGCTATCGATAGACGTCTTGTCACCATACTTCTGGCATTTGACTTCTCAAAGGCGTTTAATTGTGTGAATCACGATCTTTTACTTCTAAAGCTACTCGACCTCAACTTTTCCGGTTCGGCTATTAGGTGGCTTGCATCCCATCTTGGAGAAAGATCACAAGCAGTGTAGGCTCGTGAGGGACAACTCTCTGCTTGGGGGTACCTACATGCGGGAGTTCCGCAGGGCTCAGTCCATGGGCCTCTACTGTTTACAATTTTTGTAAAAAACATTGGCGACGCCCTGTCCCATTGCAAATATAATCTTTATGCCGATGACCTTCAAATCTATGCAGTGTGTCCGCCATCTTCAATAGCGGAAGGCATCGAATACATAAATATGGATTGCCGGGGCATCTGCGACTGGGCTGAATATTTTGGTCTACGTCTTAATCCAATGAAGACCAAGGCTATCATAATTGGATCTGCACGCTTTGTTTCGACTCTATATGCCGCAGATATACCTCCAATACGAGTCGGAAAAACCATCGTTCCGTTATCAGAGAGCATCACCTGCCTAGGCATTATCATCAACAACACCCTGTCATGGCGAAATGATTTTACCAGAGTTTCCGGCAAGATAAGTGGCACAGTTCCATAGACTAAGGTCCCTTCGAAGCTGCCTTCCACGCTCAGTTCGGGTGATGCTAGTCAGGTCCTTGCTTCTCCCATACGTCGACTACTGCTGCGTACTCTTCACTGATGTCACCGTCGAACTCGACCTTAAGATCCAAAGGGCCTTAAACCGTGGCATCCGCTTTATTTTTTGTGCCCGTCGTGATGAGCACATCTCGCCCTACTACCATCGTCTTAAGTGGCTCAAGGAGTGGCGGAACGGAGGCAATATTTTGTGGGAACGCTGGTCTACACGACCCGCTTTTACTCATCGCCAGAGTATTTGCTGGAACTTATCGGGAGAACCGCTCATAGAAGCTCTCGCGATACTAGGAGACCGGTCCACGCACTAGACTGTGCTATTCCTCACTTCCGCACGGAAGCGTATCGGAAGTCGTTTACAGTAGCAGCAAGCGTACTTTGGAACTCGCTTACTGTTGACGGCCGGCAGTCATCCACTGTCAACAACTTCAAAGCCAGTCTTTGGGCATCTCTACTGGCAATCATGGCGTAGCCTGTCCACGAGCACTCATGTTTTTGTTTTTATTTTTGATTTCCATTTCACTCTCATTATTATTTCATTATTTCTTATTCTTTTTTCGTCTATATAACTATATTTTATTTTACTTTATATGTTTTGTTGTACTTCATATACTTTATATGATTACTATCTGATTTTTTAGCTGTACTCACATACTGCACGGTACTCTTAGGGAACTTCGGTTCCAGAGTACGAAATCAACGCCTCTCTCTCTCTCTCTCTCTCTCTCTCTCTCTCTCTCTCTCTCGTGTAACGCCGATGAGGCAGCGACGAGGAAAAATTGACGCAGCGTGGTGGCGGAGGAGGAGGAGGAGTAGGAGGCGGACCGCGTTACTTCGTGAGCCACCCAGTAATTATTGTAAATCAATATCGTCGGTAATTAATGGGGGCTCGGATGCTGCTGCTGTTCGCTCGTGGTGTACGCTTTTTTCTTCCCACGCTCTCGAGATTGAATCTGTCGTCGCGAGGTCATAAAAATAAATAACGCCGTCCGTGTACGCGGTGTGCACACCCCCGCCCGTAATGTATATTAGTATACGCTCTGTGTATTTATCTCCGCGCAGAGAGGGCTGTGGGGGTGGGGGCAGCGGCGGCAGAGTTTAGCAAAGTGGGCCAGCGTATCGCAGAGCACGTACTTGGGAAATACGTTCGCACACACACGCGACACGGTTTCTCTTTCCCTCTGTCTCTTGGCCGAGGTATCCTCGCGCATCACGGACCGAGTATAATCGACTTTTTCTCGGCTGGTCCGCGCTCTCCTAGGATGCGCGCCAGAGCCGCAACTTTCGTATTGCGGGGTGTGCGGGGGGAGGGGTGAATTCCATATTTTGTTTGGTGAAAATGACGAGGGAAGAGAGAACATGTATGATTATGGGTGGAAAGACAGTGTTTGGAATATACGAATTTTTTGTACGACGGAGCGATCCATCTAGCTTGTTTCCCTCCCCTCCGCCCCATCTCGTCGCATCATTCATCACGAGAGTATCAACTACTTTGCCGAAAAGTACATCCCCCGATGGATATATCTTGTTGCCGGGGTACGTCGTTGTTTTTCTTTGTTCGAATGAATGACGAGAGATACGGAAAAAGTTTCATATTCGTCGCTTGACGCGCGGGTCTTTGCGGGGGAGAAGGAAAAGTAGTACAAATATTGTAAATACTGTGCGTGTGCGTGTGTGTGTAAAGAGAGGGATCGTACAGACACGATCGAGATGTACGCGTGCGGCAATCATTTCCCTGGCAACGATATTTTTTTCCTTCGCATTAATTTATCAATGCTCGATATACCGGAGATGATATTTATTTGGGTGCAGAAGAAAATTCAGTCGATTTAACAAGATGAACGGGTGATTCGTATAACAATCTCGTCAGTGGGCATCGTTGCCGGATCTCGGCATCTTTTTCGGCCCATACGGGTATATATATATATATTTGTCGAGAAGACTAATGGGACGTATGAAAAGAGACGTATACGGCGGGCTAATCGGAGGAGAGGATCGAATTTGGCCCCAGCATCGTTAACCCCCCCGGAGCCCTCCGTCGTATATCGCCCGCGCGCGGTACGACGAAGCAGCAGCAGCAGCACCACCACCACCACCACGACCACCGATACCAATCTAAATTCAAAACTTATTCATGAAATTGTTTCAATAATCCCCCCCCCCCCGCCCCCCGCCGTTATCGGTGAGATCGTGTTCTCTCGCGCGCTCTCGTTCGATCCTATCTCCGTGTCTCGTCTTGTATTTTTTTTCGTATGTTTGAGCGTCCCCTGTGAAAGCTTCCAAAATTTCGAGAAAAACGGGCATTGTTTACCGAGAGACGTTCTTTCATACCCGGGCACTTTGTTCAATTTGGTCACCAACCGCGTCTTGACCTTTCGGCTAGTCTTGCAAAAGCAAAATTGTTTCGGCAATACCGTCGGAAATAAATGTAAAAACGAAGAAAAAGGCTCGGCAGCCAGTACCCGACAACCGAAGCTCCGATAATAAAGAAAATATAAAAAGGAGATGATATATTCACCTCTGCAGTCGCTTATAGCGGAACGAGGCACTCGCTCGATTCGCCCAACTAGTTTCAAACACTTGCAGCAAGACGCAGAGGTTGAGGAATCGCTGTTACATCGCGATGAGTTGTAGCAGCGGCAGAAGCAGCAGCAGCCGCAGCAGCGGCACTCTCTATTTGTCTCGGCTTATATTTGCCGCGCTCGAAACATCCGTGTTTACATTCGATGATGGCAAAAGTCGCGCGCCACTCGAGACAACGAGCTATACACGTAAATGTATGCAAAGGACGTAACGAGCATGTCCAGATCCCCTGGTTAAGCTCGTGTGTACGTGGCTCCCAAGGATTTGCCTAAATCTTCTCGCACAGAGTTATAGCGCACACGGCGGCCGGATACAACGACGAGGGTGCGAGAGAGAGCCCAAACTCTCTCCTCCACCTTCTCCGTGTGTAATCTCGTTGTCGATGCGCCTTCTACGAGAAAGATTCTCGTTATTCGCGGGATTCTCCCAAAAGAAGAGATATTTTTACGAGTTGCCTTTTTCTCCTTCGTCTCGCGAGCAAACAAGACTCGGCTCATTAATTTTTTTTCCCACTATTTACCCGCCGCATTCCTTTTTTACTTTTCCTTTTTTTTATTTAGTCGCAATTACAGCACGGAGCTTTGCTGAGCTTTTGAATCGTCAATATTTACACGTGTAGAATTATGTTGGTCGAACGCGCGAACGCGGTCAATTGGCGATAATTGGTCAAGCGCGATGCGGCATATCGGTGCTCATGATCGTAGCCCGCAAGATGAACCCCTTCGAGACTCGCGGTTGCCCGCGTGCACGTTATCGTTACGGCCGTTCGGTGACTACTGACGCGTTCCTGTACTGCCAGAAGCAGCAAAGCTCGAGAGTGGGGATGTGCTGCGCGCGCTCTCTCTTACGGCCGGACGCAAGTACCGCGCGCGCGACCGGTGCGGACCTCGCCGCACTCCTTGTACTATCCCTCCCTCTCTCTCTCTCTCTCTCTCTCTCTCTCTCTCTCTCGCGTATTCCGGTTGTTCGTCCTTGTTAACAAAGATTACGTCCAAAGGGAAGCTGAGTGACGGGCGTCATTAATTTGAAAATAAAAATATTCGAATGCATAACTGCTGACGAGAGGAACGCAGAGAGAGAGCAGAACGCAAAGAGAGAGAGGTGTCTCGCGCGGCTCGGGAAGAACCAGGGTGGATCGAAATTCCCCCCGGTTGATCAGCCGCGGCAACCGATCCGACAATGTAGAATATATAATAATAATAGAGTAGCCAGGTATAAAGCCGGAGCAGAGGAGCCTGCGATGGATTTAATGGAAATGAATGTCATTATCTCCTTTTGTAAAAGCACCGTGGTTCTCTCTCTCCGTCTCCGCGTGCAAGAGGGATCCTGAGATTCATCCTCGGAGAATATATGGAAGCTGACGACGGAGACAAGAGATTTCTGAGAGGCGTGGCCGGTTCACACGCGCCCCCCGCTACTTATACACACGCTAAAAAAAAAGAAATTCTCGAGAGTGCAAGAGATTGAGAAGGGAAAAGAGGAAGAAGAAGGTGAGCGAGCTGTCGGGCGAGTGGGGGCGCGAGACACGAGGAACTGTGCTTATAACGTATAATACTGTGGTAGAGAGCGTGCGAGAGAGAGAGAGAGAGAGAGAACTTGGACAGACGAGAGTAAAAGAATCCTCCTTCGTTCGCTCTTTCTATAGAGACGCGTCGAGGGGGGCCGGGGGGGGGGGGGCTTCCGAGCAAGAGAGGGAGAGATTCTTTTTGTAGTCAGTCGCGCAGGTGGATCGCGCTCGCGCGCCCCGTGGGCTTAATCAAAGAAGTGGACGCGAAGACAGTTGGGGAGCGCGCGATCGACGACCCACGGCGGCTTCCCCCCCGAGTATTCAAAAGAGGAAAAACGGATGAGCCGCCTCATCGGGCCAGTGTATATAAACTCTGCGTGAATTTAATGAGAAATGAAATGTCGGTACGAGCGATTATTTTTATCGTCACTGTTTTCTACTACAGGAACGATGGGATTCCAACAATTTCCGAGTACAAGCTATCCCCAAATTCCAAACTGCGTAAGGTCTTTTTTCTCTCCGAGACACAAGTTTTTTTCTTCGTATGAAACATTCCGTACGAACCTTTACGATTGCCCAACAGTAACACGGAAAAAAACAAATCAAACAGTTTACGTATGTAAGAGTTTTGAAAAAATGATTAAGCGCGTATATACTCGAAAGGTGTATAGGCCGGGATAAAATCGACATTTACCAATAAAACTAAAAGTAGAAAGAAAAAAAGAGGAGGAAAAACTTGCCGTTCCGCGTGGTTTGCTCCGGACGATTCGTTGGTCGGTGCGAGATTCGCCGGTAAGGTGCATAAACTCGGTGCCGCACGGCAAGCATTTTGCGCTCAAATGTCTGAAAAAAGAATGAGTGGAAAAAGGCCATTGTTTTGAGATTAGCTAAAAAATGGTGGGAAATATGTCAAACCCGATGCACGTATTAATTATAAATAATTTCGCGTTTTTTAAAATAAAACAAGGAAAAAAAAACTATTGATACGTTTATTTCGAAATTTGGATGATTTTGTTGATTCCAAGTACGGTGAAAAACGAAGAAAAAGTATAAGAATTTACGCCAAATAGCTCGTGCTTGGACACAAAGGAAGTATCAATTGGTGAGAGGGAAAAATGAATGATCTATTGAGCGATTGAGCCTGGAAAGCCAGCCTCGTGTCCGTAAAGCCCGCTGGCCACGGGTCGCGTTCGTGTCTGTCGCGCTTCTTCGACTGTTTTTGTTGTTGTTGTTGTTTGTCCCTTCCTCAACTCGACGATAACATTTTAGTCGTGACGAAAAATCGATTTTTTGGTCAAGATTTTCTTTGAAATATCACGCAAATTACGCGTGCCAGGCAGGCAAGCAGACAGGCGCCTCCTATGCTTCGATATATCTAAGCGTGAAATACTCGATGAGTCGACACGAATCGACATTCATAATATAATATATTGGTCTTTGGCATGCGAATAATATCACCTTGATCGGAGGAAGCAACGATTCCTTCGCAACGTTTGAGTTGCGATACGTTTCGCGACACTTGCTTCGTTTGAACGAGCAAAGAAACAAACAATAGAGAGCACGCTTGCGCTCGTACGCCGACTAAAGCGCGATAATCACTGAATTGTACAGGATATAACAATGAATCGAACGAAACGCGTCGACGCGATGAAAACGAAAGGACGTATAAAGGAAGGGTTCCACACGTGGTCGAAGCTACCGGTCCAAGTGGCACCGTGCTACTGACTGGGCTACAGCGGGAAGCGAATGCGAGAGAGGGAGAGAGAGACCGGAGCAGGCGCGTGCGCGAGCGCTCGCCCAGGTACGCGCTCTCGCGATGCATACACAAATACATATATGTGCACGCGATAGCTCTGGCAAGGACGTTGACGCTTGTAAACTGTGCGCCGCCCACGCAAGCTCTTCTTTTCGCCAAAGGTAAACATTCAGGATGCTATGATAGACTCGCGAATAATTCGTAAAATGTTATGTTTAAGAACGAAACGGAGCTTATCGAAACCCCTTGTTTTTTTAAACCTTTCGCAATGTCGTCGATCAGGACCATAATCGTTGATATACAGCTCTTACACACAATTACGAATGATAACGAGTGTTAAATTTGCAAATTGTATAATAAGAACGATGGAGGTGGACAATTCGGTAAGAAAAAAAAATGAGAAGGCGAATCGTCGGAGAATATGTTAAGAGAACAATAGAGTTCTGGCCCATGGAAATGCGGTCTACGTATATATCTCTCTCTCTCTCTCTCTCCTCTCTTCTCTCTCTCTCTCTCTCTCTCTCTCTCTCTCTCTCTCTCTCTCTCTCTCTCTCTCTCTCTCTCTCTCTCTCTCGGTAATTACGTGACGCATCTCGACGATTGCAGTTATTATTATGATTATAAACGCGTCGCGTGGTAATTGGGGGGAAAGATTTTAACTTGTACCGGTTGCACACGCTGCGTCGCAGGATAGTTGAGGAGGGTCGCCCTAGTCCTCCCCTGCTCGTACACGCGGAAAGGGGAGTGATACGAGTAGCGAAGTGGTAATACATTATGTCGCTCCTTCGATATACTCTTCCACTTTCACCATAGCAAAGTCTGGTCTTTGGAGGAGCGAGCGAGCAGACGAGTACGAGGGCGAAAAAATATAGTTATCGTCAAGAGTGTCATCGTCGCGTTGAGAATCGCGAGCAGTAGCGGAGCTTTCTTCTCACTTTATTCGCTGTAACACGTTGCTGCTGCTGGCACAGTGGTACGCGGGGGATCAAAGTCTCGAGAGTTTTACCCTCGACTCTCGCGCTCCCCCCTTTTTCGTACATCACCCCGCAGGAGGGAGATAAAAAAAAACAGGGAGGGAGAGGCGATTGTTATTGGACGTCTGTCTGGATATACTTTTGCTCGGCGTATATACTTGACGCAGCTATACGCGAGTACGAATGTTGGTATAAATATAGCGGTGTAAAGGACTCGGATCGCCTTGTTTCTACGGTGGCAGTTGTGTGCTCTGGAATTAAGTTTATATCAGATGATACGGGAGAGAGTTTGTCGCAGCGAGTCCTCGACCTCCGCTCCCCATATATTCTCCGTGTCGCTTCTACACTCTCTTCTCCTCCACCTGGGCTGCTCGTGGAATTGAATGGACCCGGAGATACTATCGCGTGTCCCGGAACAGCGTCTCGTTCCACCCTCCTCCGCCTCTCTCTCTCTCTCTCTCATACACACACACACACACACACACACACACACACACATATGTTGCGGATTCTTCTGTATCCATGCTCACTCCTCCCTAAGCCTCGTATCTTTTTAGAGAAGACAGGTCGCGCCTAGCGTATGAAGAAGGAATAGAGGAAAGGGCAAAAATAGTCACGATACGAGCAGACGACGATTAACGTATATCGATACGACTTTTTTCCTCATTCTCATCGGGAGCAGAAACCGCGGTGTACCCGAGTCGAAATTTTCAGCCTATTTTGAAGGCCTTTGATTCCGCATTTAGGTACCACTTGAGGCGACTTAATGTTACAAGTACGACAATGAGCCTCAAAAGTTCACCCCGAAAAATCAACTTTTCCACTCGTCCTTTGTGACTGGTAAGGCCACTACCTCCTGCCCAAAACTTCATCCTGAGCCGGTTAAATTATAGTTGTAGCTTCTCTTTCGATTGCAGATGATTCTACCGAACACGCCGATCTGTTTCGACGAAACGTATCATCACGAGATTAGTAATAATTTTTATTCATTTACCAGTGAAATAATCAATAAATGAAATTGATGTATTTAACGTCTCTGGAAGATAGATTCAATCATTTACATAATATTATTATTCAAGATTATAAAAATGAAATAAAAATCAACAAGCTTTTCTATTCTATTTTTTTTTTAATAGACAACGGAACATCTGTAGTCTTATTGGAATGCATATAGATTAAAAAATTTACAGTAGTTTCGATATAAATAGCCCTCGTGATCTATCGAAATTAAATTTATCTCCACTAACGACAAATGTACACTGAGAAAAAGAAATCGTTGAATGTGCAAAATGCATTTTGTTGTCTCGAAATTTTGTTGTTTGACCAGTTGCTTAAACATGCTAAATAAGCTACAGTTCACACCACTAAAACTATCAGTTAGATTAACGAAACGTTTGTTATGCCAATCAAAAATCAAGTTGAACGTATTCAAGGATACATTTTGTTAAACCAACTGAATTTTGGTTGGATGAACGAATTTTATTTTCAGTATAGGTTATTACTCTAGTCATGGATGTAGCCACGGTGGGGCAGGCTGGGGCACTTGCCCCAGGTGCCCCACCCCCCCCTCTCTGACTCATGTAGTCAAGCGAAAAATGTGTGCAAATAAAATTACATGATTTTAGTATTGACATTTGAAAATTAGTACATAGTTTCAATACAGAATAGTATTGAAACTACGAGTAGGTAATTTTACTTTCGAGCCTTTCTAATCAAGTCATTTTAAACCTCGCGGCTTCAAACTCTTCGTTGCATGTATTTTTGTTATTTTGTTTTATATGTACCGCCGATTGCTGGAAGGAATTGATGAAGTGGCGATTATTGGGGAATTAATAAATATGTTGGGGGGTAAAATACAGAAAGGGATTTGTGCATATTTCTGGGAGATTGAGGAAGTGTGGAGTAAAAGGAATTTGGAATGAGAGACCGAGAGATTATAAGCTTTGTTAAAGATGTATTGTCTGATATTGTATAAGTTTTGTAAAAAACTTTTTAATAATTATGCAAATAAAACGCTATTGATTGATTGATATGTAGCGCCGATTGGGGTTACGGTGATCAATTTTGAAATGTAAATCAATATATTTCTTCAAATAATATCGCAAAAAATTTTTTTTATTGGAAACATCAACTCTGATTATTTTTTTTATTTTCTAAATTAGATACAATTTAAGATATTTAAAAATAAATGGGGAAAAAATACCTAGTCGTCATCAAAGTTATACTGAGATTGGGGTTACTTTGATACCCCCCCCCCCCCTTTTTTTAAAATGAGAATCGGTAGTATAAAGGAGCATTTTTCCTGAAGAAGAAAAAAAACGGTCAACGGGATCAAAAGTAACAACGATTTACATTGTTTTGGGGTTACTTTGATTGATAAACAACTGGTATTTTATATTTATTTATGCAGTAACACATTTTTAAACTTGGAAACATTTTAAAAACTAGCAAAAACAAGTTGTAATACTTATGTCTACTGTTCGTAATTGGTTATAGGGCACAAGACGTATTGACATTTCAAAATGATACAAACTTACTACAGAATAGTACTGAAACTATGAGTAGGTAATTTTACTTTGGAGCGTTTCAAATAAAGTCATTTTGAACCGGCCTGAAACTTTCCGTCGGCTACGTATTTTTATTATTTTGTTTTATCGTATGTACACTAGGGTGGCACAAATTTGAGCTCCATTTTTTTTCTTTTTTCCTACCATCCAATTATCTTCAAAGAACGAAAAAAATTGTCGCGACATCTGCGAGCGGTAATAAAAATATTTAGAGGTCGCTCGAGCCTCCCAAAAATTCAAATTTTTATTTCTCAACTATGAATTTTACGCTCTATAATTTTTAAATTATCCTCGCGAAAGCTCTAGCCGGTCAATGAATTTTTGGTGGTCGCTCAAGAGCTTTGAAATTTCCAATTTTAACCGAAGGACTAAAGCGACATTATTCGACAACGTATCATTCAAACTATTTTGAATCGAAGAACTAGAGATGACTGACTAAGACCTACTTATAAACATCTATATCTATCGCTTAAATTTTATGATATAAAAATACAAATGCAAGTGAATTTGCTATTGTTGTCGAAGTTATTGTGCGTTAATATAAGACCAAATTTATCTTTTAAAAGTTGTTTCAGAGAAAACAAAATTATCCAAAGGAAGAATGAATATAATTTTTAAGTTTGCATCGTGAAAATGTAACGCTTTTTCTCTTCACTTATCATTCGTTTATTTTTTCCGTTATCAAAAGGTAATCAATCAAATCAATAAAATGATATGCACAACTTTTTTGGGTGAAAAAAAGTTTTTTTTCACCCAAAATCATCACTAGAAGCTTTGCTTTTTTGCATTGACGAGAAGTAGGTAGTACTTCACGAGTCAGTTTAGTGCTGTCAATACTTTGAGTTTGTTTGGGTACTCTATCATAAAGCCACTTCCTCAAGCTGTAAAGCTGTTTTGCATATGGAGCTCATAAAAGTCTAATGAAAATACGCAAAAACGTGTGAATTATTTTCGGCCTGATCTTACGGCTTGTAGCGTGTTGCCGTATGGAATGCGGCATGCCGGATCCGGCCCTAGTCTGCCCCGTAGCAAAACTTCTAGTCGAGATTAAATTCGAAGCTACTTACCTATTAACCACCTTTATCTCCTACAACTGTGAGAAGCTACTTGGTCAAAATAGGCTGAAAATTCCGACTCGGGTATATAGATATACGAACAAAATATAATCGATGGTTTAGGCATAGACTCTATTTTCGCGAAAAGAAGGAAAACGCGAGTCTGCTCGCCGGCTGCATTTGTATACACGAGTGAAAATAATAAATCACGTTCTCGTCGTAAATCGGCAGTGGGAGAGTGGGGTTGACTTCTCGCATTGAGACGCCACCGTCGCGCGCGCCCGTTACATCCTTCCTAAATCGTTTCGGGTTTTTCATGTATGGGGGGAGGAGGACAGCTCCTAGCGTAGAAAGCTCCGAGTATAATTCCAACGTGTGCGCGACCGGACCTTTCGGACTATATCCGTTTGGATATTTCTACTCAAGTTTTTTCTTTTGCATCGCGGCGTTCTATCTCCGTTGGCCAGCCGAGGAAAACAAGAGAGAGAGAGAGAGAGAGAGAGAGGCCCGTGCAGGCCAGGCGATGCACGCTCGGCCGGGGCGAATAAAATCATGCACTGCGCGCGGGCTTTGTCTCTCTCTCTCTCTCTCTCTCTCTCTCTCTCTCTCTGTCTCTCTCTATCGGATGCAAATATTGATTAATTGAAATCCGTCAGAGGCACACGGGCGGATATCCCCGGTAGCTGCCCGTATATCGGCAAAGAAAAATGAGCTTCGCTACCACGAGTCCGCGAGAGAAAGTTTCGTCTCGTATCGGACTGTTTGCGATTCTTGCGGTCATATAGAGGGATCCTCGGATATCAGCACGGAGCAGTGGAAACGAGTTTGGGAAAAAACGTTTCGGCTCTGCTGTCGCGTACGTTGTACACAAGAGAAGATTGTACACGGAATGATTTTTGCGATACGATTGAGTAGTCTGTGCTCCTGACGAACGCGATTCTCGCCGGTGCGCGATATTTCTCCGAGCGGGGTATAGTTACCATACCCTAATTTTTACCACATCTACGCAGCATTATGAATAATCTCTGTTTATCATTGTTCAATTATAAGAATAATTAAATTGTCGGGCGATTTAAAACTGTGCATATCTAAATATCCAAGTTTTCATTGATACTTATTTGTTACATTGCAAAATTTCAGACTCTGAATTGGAACTAGGTACTGTCCAAATGATCGTTTCATTTTATAAACATGCGCCCACACACAGTGAGGACCAAAAATGACCACATCCGGTATTTTGAGAAAAATAAATTTTGATTTGATAGTTCAATTGGAACGAAACAGAAACGGACTACGTAGTATATAAAGTACAAGGTCATAGCTGTTGAAAAAAATGTCAACATTCTTGATATTTTTATATTTGCGATGAATAGGAATTTTTCTCGTGTAGATAATCGGTGTTGCTCCGAATATACTACCGATGTCTTTGACGAGAAGTAGGTAGTACTTCACGAGGCAGTTTAGTGCCGTCAATACTTTGAGTTTGTTTGGGTACTCTATCATAAAGCCACTTCCTCAAGCTGTAAAAAATACCATTATTGAAAATTAAAAAGTGATTCATCAACGAATAAAGTTGCTTAAATATTTTCCGTCAGTAGCAGACGGGCAGTATTAGAAAAACTACGGAAATGATACTGCAGCGATGATCCAACTTCTGCGGGAGGTCATCCTAAATTATTATCATGTAACAAGATAAGCCAAGACTGACGCACTACATTACTTCAGAAGCTGCAAGAACGGCATCAATGGCTGCGAAATTATTGGAGAGTGACGTTGGCAAGAAGATTAGCAAGTGGATTACTCGAAGAGCATTGAAAGAAGCTAAGTTCGACTCTAGTGAGAAGAAGAAAAAGAGACCTGTTATTTCGAAGAAAAATATTCAAGGCCGCTTGGCCTGTAACTTGGAATAGATAAATCAGATAGATAGCTAGATGTACATATCAAAGTGCACTAGGACTCATCGTCCTTTGGCATACAGTCTACAAAATATACATTACAAATTACAAATTAGCCTTCGTTAATATCGAATATTTTCGCACGCTGAATAAAGGTGATGAACCGTAGGGCGTGAAACGGGCGTCGCGGGCGCAGCATTCTTATTATAACATATTACGTTGTACCGAACATGACTTACGGAATACGGAACAATGAACAAACTATTATCTTCTCTGGCGAGTCTACAATCGATAGAATTTCATCAGATGGACTTTCCTGCGGTGTTGGAGAAAGAAAAGCGAACCTTTTTTCAACCGTGTCGAGTTTGACAAACTGTCAAACTCGCGGCGGTGGTTCGGTTATGATAGGTGCGGTGTATTACAGCGTACGGTGTGCGACCAATACATCGAATCGAAGGCACGATGAACCAACATACCAATAAGGACATTTTGGATAAGAATTTACTGAAAATGATTGAAAATATGCCGGTGCCGCGGAGTATAATCTTGTATTCCAACATGATAATAACGCTTTCAGGCATTCTGCAAAGAGAGTGAAAATTTGGCTCCAATCTCAGGCGTTTCGGACAACGGAGTGGCCTGCTCAATGCCCAGACTTAAATACAATCGAAAATGTCTAGGCATATTTGAAAACGAAGCTTGCATGGGAAAATAATGCGCCGCCAACGACGACAAATTATTCGTGAGAAAGAGTAGTGTAAGAACAGTGGGCAGATACTCGGTTACCTAGACCGGAATACTGCAAAAGCGTAGTAACAAGTATGCTCCAACGTATCCGAGCTACTATCGCGAATACTGTAAAAAAAATCTGTATTAAAATTAATATAAAAGTGCAGGAAGTCTTTTTAGAGATGCCGTTTATAAATTTCAATATTGTCGTTTGAAAATCAGTGCACTGCTTTTCGAATGTCTAATAATCGTTTAGTAATATCGCAACACTCAAGTACTGGAAAATCATTTACGTATCGCAAGGTATCTATTATAAGCGTATTAAAATTAATATGCACCGATTGTATTTTTAAATGTAAAAAAAAAAATAAAGTTGGCATAGAGAAGTGTATTAATTTTACGGTGTTAGGTTAGTGTGATTGTTATTATTTACTTTCTGCGTCTGTAATAAACTCTGTATGAATTTTAATATACAAATTCCGGAATTCTTTTTACTGATTCAGTCTGTGAAAACTAATAATCGTTATTTAAAAATGAATACACTACGTTTTGAATGCCTAAGTAGTGTGTAGTAATGTTGTAATACCAAAATCCTGGAAAAATCATATACCTATTCAAAAGTATCAGTTGTGGATATATCAAAATTAATGCCCATAAATTTTTGTTTGTTTGGGTTTAATTAGACTTGGCTGCTTGTTCGGTTAATTCACCACTTACTTATTTGTTTTTTCCTTAGATACACGCTTTTCGCGTTTGTTACCTATTTTCTTCCCCTCATTGTGACCGTTTCTTTCCTCTACCGTTTATACTCACTTTTTCTGCCCCCCCCCCCCCCCCGCCCCATCTTGCGGCCGCAGCCGACTTCCTCCTCTGTATTATATTCATCATGAAATTTCTGTCATGGGTATATGAAAACTGCGGAAATGCGTCTGTATGAAAAATATCATCCTGCAACTTGTAATTTCGAAAGCACATCCGACGATTAATTGTCGAAAGCACAACCTTACATTCTGACAAATTGTTACTCATTGTATTATTGAATAAAATTATTGACACCTTTATTTATCGATGTTTGACTTGCGCTTTCCAAGGCTGGCCCTCCCCCCATCCTTTCAAATCTGTGTCTGCAGGTCGAAGAGGGCACAACAGTTTCGGGGACGTTACCCGTTTTCAGGTATAAGGGATTTCGCAAATCACGACAGGCATACACTTTGAGGAAAACTTTATTCGTTTAGACGTTTACTTGTCGATAATTATCAACATAATAGCTGTTGTAATAATGAAAATTAATAAACAGCCAAATAACATTGGAAATTTGATAAAGATTCATGCAAATACACGTATTTTTCATTATATTACCTTTGAATTGTAATATATATGAAAGAATATGACCAGTGTTGGAAAAAATAAAAAATAAATCACATGAGCGGGGCTCGATCCAGCGATCCAGCGATCCAGCGATCCAGCGATCCAGCGATTACGGACATTGAACGTTAACCACTTGACCGCCGCCGTCTCGTGCTCAGTGTCGCCACGCACCGGTAGATATTGGTTGCGTGAGACTCCTCTTGCGATTTTCTCGAAAACGCCTATAAGTAGTACGCCTTGCTACTTGCACATTATGTTGTCCTAATGGACTACTAAAAGTATACAAGGTTTGAAGAAAATCCCTGATCCGCACGTCGTGGCGACCCTTAAATCAGAAAATGTACATGCCTTCGTATTGTAAATGTCCTATTCATTTCTTAATTTTCTCCAGTCTATCATAATATTCAGTGCACAAAAAATTGTATACTCCTGAACCAAGTATGGTAAAAATTGAGAGTCAGTTTGTAATTTTCTTACTTTGTCTACATTTTATATATTCAAAACGCTTGTTGTATTTTTCAACTAAGAATATTTATTTTTCTATTAGACGCCTTGAAAAATTGTAGATATCATCTTTAAATCAGATAAATCTTAAAATCATCTTTAAACAGCGTTTTGTAATATTCAGTGTACAAGGTATTGTACTTTTCAACAGAATGAAGTGAAAAATAATTGTCATATTGCGATTTTAATACTTTTCGTGTAAATGATGAAATCATATACGTTTGTTGCATTAATCAAACAAATATTTGTATTATTATGATGCGCGTTGAAAAACTGATACGCAGCATACTAATATTCAATTTCCCATATATGAAAATGTATACGAATCTATGAAAATTCATTTACATTACTGAAGTTTCCATTACTGAGGTGCGAATTTGCGTTTCATATTCCGAGTTTACAAATTTTCAATTATAAAAGTATAGTAAATTTAATGACTTTTTTTTTACAGGGAAGCTAACAGACTTTGGACGAAATATCAAATGCCTAAAAAATCGTTGTGTTTATTCCGACTGATCGCAAGTGTAAAACTAATTACACGAGAAACATTCGTATTCATCTGGAAGCTCTCTCTCTCTCTCTCTCTCTCTCTCTCTCTCTCTCTCTCCATCTATGTCGCGAAATGCTCCAACTCACGCCTCTACCAATTGAAGGTTTGTCGAAATTTCCTCTCTTGGCAAACACGTGCAAGGCTTGGTAATGCGCTAATACTACCGACTTACGACTACTGCTGCACTGACACCCTTGGTATTGCCAATGAATACAACTCGATCCTCAAAGTCGCATGGAAATTTTTCACAAACTCCAAAAGAGACGCCTGCAATAACTCCCGCGATCGTACGAATACCCGCGAAGATTCCACCATCCACAAGCTTCACACAAAATACGAAACCTTGAGGAACACCGTTCAGGCTAATATTCAGAAGGCCAAACATGAATTCTATTCTCAAGCATTTGACAACATTAAAGACGCCGGAATGGCATGGAAGAGCCTACGTCAACCCGGACTTCCCCGCTTAAAAGGAGACGAAAACCCGCCTGTTGTGCCCGTCGAAGAACTCAACAAATACTTCACCTCTTTCGGGTCATGCACCGCAGAAAGTACCGATGGTTGGCAACTTGATCATGAGAGGACCTACAGCGACCAGTCTTTCTACTTTAGCGACATCTCTCCAGCAATCTTCCTCAAGGCACTTAATCGTGCCTCGTTAGATGCGTCTGGGGCAGACGGCATTCCTTTAAGGTTCCTGCGCTTAGCTATGACTGCGATTCTTCCCATTGTCCTTCACATTTTCAACTTCTCTCTCCAACACGGCAAGTTCCCACTAATCTGGAAGAAAGCTTTAATTAAACCAATAGCTAAGGTCAAATCCCCCTCTTCTCCCTCTGATTATAGACCTATCTCAATCCTGTGCTCACTATCAAAAATTCTTGAACGCATCGTCGCGGATCAAATCACCGATTTTCTGGAACACAACAACCTCCTCGATCCCAATCAATCCGCCTACCGCAAAGGCGCACAACCCCTGCGGAAATTGAGTTGGGGCTGTAATCGGGCCCCAATAATATTCCCCTAACTTTATTCGGGCCCTAATCTGGAAGCCACATGAGGGCCGTTAGCGGCCGGTCACACTTTGTCAACAAGGGCCATTAAAGGCGCAACGACCGGGGCCTTATAAGTTGCCTCAATGGCGCCTCATCAAAACCATTTTAGCGCCCTGAAATGGCCTCAACGGCGCCTCATCATAACCATTTCAGCGTCATAAAATATCCGTACCAGTGGATATACGTGTATGTTAAATGCGTCAGGGTATATCTGTATTTGTTTTTATGTAGATGTTCATGTGCATAGGTGTGGGCGTGAGTACATGTGTATGTATGTGTGCGCGCGTAGAAATGTGATTGCGTATTTGCATGTGAGCCTTTACAAAATTAATACAAAAAATAATCCATTCTAAGGAATGGATGTGTAGTAGAAATTAAAAAAATATATGGGTCTACTGAATCACTAGAATCTATTTCCATTGAGGGAAAGATCTGGAAAACAAAGACCAATTTGATTAACTTATCCTACACAGTCAGATAAAGTTTATGAATGGAAAATATCAGCGAAGTCTTCAGAAGAAATAATTTTCCCTATGATGAGTATTGAGCGGAAATTAGTTGCTATAAAAATGTCGAGAAAACCGGTTGGGACTGTTCACAC
Organism: Ophion ellenae; assembly: GCA_963210295.1. NCBI lineage: Eukaryota > Metazoa > Arthropoda > Insecta > Hymenoptera > Ichneumonidae > Ophion > Ophion ellenae. Next base: position 184,154 of record OY723390.1, read on the forward strand.
TTATGCGCTAGCATTACTCCATGTATGAGTGAAACCATGAGTAATTGTTTGTATCTATGTAAAAGGTTTCTTCAATTTGATAAATAAATACTGGCTGATGTTTGTCTGCATATTTGTGTTCATCGTTGATTTTTTATTTGCTAATGCCCTTACGCTTTTTCCCAATTTGCGTTCGATAATATTATTCGATCGAAGTATATAATCGATTTGAATAATTGAAATACCATCAACCATGTAGCCTAAGCTATTTATACTGGTTTATCGCTATAATAGTCAGATCTGGGCCTATTGTGCAGATCCCTACTTTTTTATCCCTATACTGGCCAAGTCTGGGCCTATTGTGGAAATCCCTACAGGTTTATCCCTATAATGGCCAAGTCGGGTCCTTTTGTGGAAATCCCTACAGGTTTATCCCTATAATGGCCAAGTCGGGGCCTATTGTGGAAATCCCTACAAGTTTATCCCGATAATGGCCAAGTCTGGGCCCATTGTGGAAATCCCTACTAGGGAAAGCACTAGGAAAGCCCTGAAAGGCCCTTATTTTTATTAGGGATGCCCTATCAGTTTTCCGCACGGGAAACTGCTCTTCTTCGGATAACCGACTACGTCCGACAAGGAATTGACGAACGCAAGATTACAGCGATGGTCCTCTTCGACTTGTCCAAAGCCTTTGATACGGTCAACCACAGCATCTTACTTAACAAGCTCCAGTCCCAGCAATTCTCAGTCTCAGCCATTGACTGGGTCCAATCTTACTTAACCTGCAGACTACAAGCTGTCCTCGGAACCAATCGCACTCACTCCAGCTGGGCATCACTTGCTACCAACGTTCCCCAAGGATCAGTTCTTGGACCTCTCCTCTTCACGCTCTACTCAGCTGACCTTAGATACGCGCTTTTCTCTAGCGACCACAACCTATACGCGGATCACCTTCAAATTTTTCAGCACTGCAGCGTCTCGGATCTTGGGCAATGCATTGTCAAATTAAACAAGGATATCACCCTAATCAGGATCTGGTCAGCACTAAACGGACTCTCGCTCAACACCTCCAAAACTCAGGCCATTATTCTTGGTAGCAGACAATATTTACGAGGCCTGGATCCCTCCTCATTCCCTCGCATAGTCAACTTACGCCTCTACCAATTGAAGGCTTGTCGAAATTTCCTCTCTTGGCAAACACGTGCAAGGCTTGTTAATGCGCTAATACTACCGACTTGCGACTACTGCTGCACTGTTACCCTTGGAATTGCCAATGAATACAACTCGATCCTCAAAGTCGCTCTAAACTTATGTGTCCGTTTTATCTTCGATGTGCGCTGGGACATGCACATTTCACCCTATTGGGCACGGTTGAACCTATTCAGTCTTGAGGACAGAAGAAAATACCACGCCCTGAGCCTACTACATCAAGTTCTAAAAACAAACCGATCAGCCTATCTTCGAGAAACCTTGACTTTCTGCACGTTGAACCAAAGGACGCGCCTGTGTGATCAGCCCCTACGTCTACTGATTCCATATTTTCGTACGGAATACATGCGTCACTATTTCTTCATCACTGCTGCAAACCTATGGAATCGAGCCACTCTAATTTCCGTGAGCTTCTTAGAACCACGTTCACCCAAACACAAACGTAACTTAAACCCAGGAACACTCCACTCATTGCACCACACACACTGCCCGCACCTATGTCATTATTTTTATTTTATTTTAATTTTTATTTGTATTCTCACTTTTATGTGTATCGAGCCACCGCTACTTAAGAGTACTCGCATTAATTGTTAATCATGTACTAAGGCCGTATGCCAGAGGACTTGCTCGTCCTAGAGCATTATAATAAATCTAATTCTAAATCTAAATCTCTCTCTCCCTCTCTCTCTCTCTCTCCACTTGAGTATTTTATTTTCTTGTTCTTTCGTGCAATATTGTATATGCATTCGCGGTAGATTCGCCGTAATTCTTTGTGCGTCATCGGTTTAAATACTTGACGCCTATCTAAGAGTGAGGAGCGGAGGGAAATTTTTGTTCCCGTTTAAAACGAGTTGATTTAATATTGAATTCGAAGCTACTTATTTACTACCTTTATCGCTTATCACTGCGTGAGAAAGTACAGGCTCAAAATAGGCTGAAAATTTCGACTCAGGTTGGATTATGAGGATGATAATAATAACGAGGAGAGGCTGTGTCACGGTAGCGCTATCTTGGCATAGCCCACGCACACACACACACACACACACACACAGGCAGACACGATCACAGCCCACTTTGGATGTAATTTCGTTAACGAAGGGAATGGAAATTTAGAAGGCGAGCCACGAGAGACATGAGGCTCGATTCGCGATCGCGTCGATGGGCGCGGGTAGGTACAGAGTGCCTCTTGTCGTGTACAGAGGATAGCAGAAAGGTAGACAGAGACGCGCGGCTAATATCCTCGACGAGTGTATACAGGGGCAAGGGGGTGGAGAGGAAAATTGGGCGGAGGTGGGGTGGAACGTGCCAAAGCCTGCTCTCGCTCGGACGTAAAATTCAGAATCCCGACAAAGGCTGTTGTTGTTCGCGAGCGAGAGAACTCGGGAGGTTCGATCGCGCGCGCCCTCCGTCGATCGATGTACGCGCCTCTCTCGCGTAGGAACGGCCGTGCTTTGCTGCCCGCATCCTCGTTGTTTCTATCGGACACGCGTGTATACACGACCAGCGGCAGCAGCAGATTGCGGACCTTCGACCGGTGTCGTCTCGCTCGTGAGCCTACCGCGCGACCAATCCACCCCCCACTGTCCGATAACGTATCGGCTCTTGCGCTCTTGAGATTTATTATAAAAACACGAGTATAGGTAGGATCGTTGATAATTAGGAGTACGCTGGTACAGGAATACGCGTGTTTAGCCACACGCACGCGCCCGCGTAGCCCTTTGACCTCATCGGGCGCGCACTCTCCATAGCCGCGCGAGCAAGATAACTGCTTGCGGCAGAGAATTTTCTCCCGTGCAAACGCACAGTCCATAACGCATAATAAATTAAGCAATATATATATATATATATATATATATATATATATATATATATATATATATATATATGTAATCGTCCCGGGGATGTTGTTGTGCCTTGCGCACGACGCGTGCGGAGGAGCAAACGTTGAAAAAGAAGGGAAAAAAGCGAGAATCGGATAGAGAGGCAATTAACGCGTAGCGTTGATGTATGGAAAAAAAACGAACGTGTTCCTTTCGATTCGCGAACAAGGCCGTCGCTGAGTCCCTCGCGCGGGAGGAAACCATTTTTACGGTTAGCTCGGAACACAAAGCCCCCGTGCGTTGCACAACGCGCGCGATAGAGATTACTCATCCGCCGCGCAGATGTGCGAGCTTCGAACCACGCTTCGCACATTATCGCATCGCGGGCTATTCTGTACAGTCTGCACGCCCGCTGACTCGATCGACGCCCTCGCGCGCAACCCTTTTTTTTTATTTATTATTATTTATTCTTCTCTCCTCTTTTTTCAAACGTTTTTTATAAACATTTTTTTGCGCCATCTGTCATTACGCGGACAAAGACGCAAACGGCTCAGACGTCAACGTTTTTTTCCGTCACGAGGACGTCACGTGACGCCCCTTTTTTCTTCCAACCGGTTTCACAATAATGGCGAGAAACAAAAATGCGCTTTTGGAAATTCGGCGAAAGAATCGCGACTCGATGAAATAGCACGCGTCATGCATTCATTTGCATGTAAATGCACTCGAGGCAGGACGTGTAGAGAGAGGGGGAGGGCTAGGCTCGGCCGCTGCCGCCGCGGAATCAATCGTGTCACTATTATTTGCCGATGTGTTGATTGTAGATTGGTTACAATCGCGTTTGAGCACGGAGGAACCGTAATTATGACGCGAGTCGTTGAGTCGTACACGAGTGGCGGGGCAGGGGGGGGGGGGGTGTGCTGCAGGGCCGAAGCGTGTAACAGTGGCGAAAGCATTGCGCACGCGATACGTACATATCGAGGATGGTGCGCCGCGAATGTGGTACTTGCCCTTTCTCCCTCTCACCGGTGGCCGCCGCTGCCTCGTTTCGCCTGCTAAATATCTGACTATTTGATCTGCTCGCCCATTTACTCAAACGGCGTGAAATTCAACAAAGTTGCCGAGTGCGCGGCAACGAGGATAGATTCGGAGAGTGGGACAAAGAGAGAAAATTGGGATGAAGCGTTAAACTCCGAGGCCGCCCCCGCCGCAATCCACGTATAACGCAGTGGGCTCATTGGCGCACCCAGGCTAAATACGTTAGTCCGCGCGCGGCACTTTTTCCAAAAATTACCCGCAGAGCGGCTACGATTCTTCTTACGTCTTCTCCTTTGACCGCGATAGGAATTTTTCTCGAGCATCGAAACAATCGTGTCGACAAGGAGAAACGTCGATGGAACGATTGAAGAGAAAAAAACAACCTCGTAATGTCTTTTGTTGTACTTGGCACATTTAACGCTTTCGATCGTCCTCACGATTCCGGATTAAAGTGTGCAAAGAAATAAAGAGTGACGACGACGGGGACAACGACGACGACGACGTCGCCGCGTCGCCCGCGCTCTCTGTTTTCAGTCGAGTCGTGCCACATCGAATGGAAAAATTCGCTAGAGCGAACGAATGAGAAAACAAGCCTGTAAAAAATATTTGCCGCTGCAAAGAGCGTGCGTACGCGGCGGGCTCGTCCATGCGTCGTCTCTCTCTCTCCCTCTCTCTCTCTCTTTGTCTCTCTAGGACTTTAGGACTGAATGTCTCTCTGAGGACTGAATGTCTCTCTCTCTCTCTCTCTCTAGGATTTTAGGACTGAATGTCAGAGGTACTCCTTTGGGATTTCAGCTCCGTATCTGTGGAATTCGCTACCATCCAGGTGTGTAAACATTAGACAAAGGGCTTTTTCTGACCTCGTTTATAAGCTGCTTCTGAAAGGTGAAATTTAATTTTAAAGGAATATAATGCAATGCAATTAATAAAACGATAGGAGTTATTTAAGTTGTCATATGCAGTAGGCGTAGAATTTTCCGGATATGTAATATCATGATGCGGAATTACCATTGTATGATTAGATGTAAGGCGTTATGTTATTTTATATCGAGTCGTTGAAGTGGAAAAATTGTAAGTGTTATTGTATGGTTTGTGTGCCAGAGGATATATAGTATCCTAGAGCACTAATAAAACTATCTATCTATCTATCTATCTATCTATCTATCTATCTATCTGTCTGTCTGTCTGTCTGTCTGTCTGTCTGTCTGTCTGTCTGTCTGTCTGTCTGTCTATCTGTCTATCTATCTATCTATCTATCTATCTATCTATCTATCTATCTCTCTCGCTCTTGCTCTCCAGCTTTCTTCATTCGATTGTGTCTCGACGAGCGCAATGGTAAAGAATGTTTCCTGTTTTTTTCTTGTTGAAAACCAAATGGAATTTCGGGCAAGAGAAATGTTCGTATCCGCGATCCGACGAAATCACTCGCTCCAAGTATATACAGGGTAAGGTGATATAGGAGTACGCACCTAAGTTGCAAAGCGGTGAAAAAAACCAACCAACCAAAGCCGATACATTTTACGAATCGGCTTTTGTTTTCATTGCAAGAATATCTTGTATTATAATTAAATTATGAGCGACAATTGGGAACCTTAATTTTTTTTAAATAGCAAACTAAAAACTACAAAATGGTATTTGCGAACTCTCAGAAATACGGGCGTATACGCACGGGGGTCGATAAGAGTACGCAAGCATCAATTGACGCATAAATCGCAAATAAAGTTGCCCACATTCGTATGAGCGATGCATTTCTCATGTCACCAAGCTTTGCACTTCAAATAATCGATGCAGTCCTCACATATTGGTTCTTGGCATACTTCTCTTGTATACCTTGTATGTATATATATATATATATATATATATATATATATATATATATATATATATATATATATATATATATATATATATATATATATATATATATATATATATATATACACACACACACACACACACTGTATACTATATATATATATATATATAGGATTGGGAGGGTGTCCCTCTTATCTTTGCCACCGGAAGTAACTCGGTAATTATCGACGTCACAAAAAAATGTTCTAGACACAAGTTGTACGGTGTGAAGGGGGCCATCAAATACGACCAATTTTTTTTATTTCGTTGGAGGCGCGGACGCACAGTAGAGGTCACCTCCACTTTTTTAAATGGTATGGTAAATTTTTTTCAACCATCTTGTGAGCCAAGCCGCATAGAAAACATTAGAGGGTCAAAGGCGTTCAAGGTCATTCAAAGTCAGTATCGATGATACAAATCTAACTATCTCGGATCCCTACCAAATATTTGGTAGTGATCCGAGATATTTAGATTTGTATTTAATTTTAATAGGTGTTCGGAATGACCTTGAACGACTTTGACCCCTTAATGTTTTTTATGCGGCTTGAGGTGCTTCACAAGACGGTTGAAAAAAATGCACCATTCCATTTAAAGAAGTGGAGGTGACCTTCACTGTGCGTACGCGCCCCACCGAAATAAAAAAAATGGTCGTATTTTAAGGCCCCCTTCACACCGTACAACTTGTGTCTGGAACATTTTTTTGTGACGTCGATAATTACCGAGTTATTTCGGGTGACAGAGATAAGAGGGAAATCCTGTGTATATATATGGGACATTCCTATTCCCGTGCGGAAAACTGATAGGGCATCCCTAATAAAAATAAGGGCCTTTCAGGGCTTTCCTAGTGCTTTCCCTAGTAGGGATTTCCACAATGGGCCCAGACTTGGCCATTATCGGGATAAACTTGTAGGGATTTCCACAATAGGCCCCGACTTGGCCATTATGGGGATAAACCTGCAGGGATTTCCACAAAAGGACCCGACTTGGCCATTATAGGGATAAACCTGTAGGGATTTCCACAATAGGCCCAGACTTGGCCAGTATAGGGATAAACAACTAGGGATCTCCACAATAGGCCCAGATCTGACTAGTATAGCGATAAACCAGTATAAATAGCTTAGGCTACATGGTTGATGGTATTTCAATTATTCAAATCGATTATATACATCGATCGAATAATAACGCGAATTGGGAAAAAGCGTAAGGGCATTAGCAAATAAAAAATCAACGATGAACACAAATACGCAGACAAACATCAGACAGTATTTATTTATCAAATTAAAGAAACGTTTTACATAGATACAAACAATTACTCATGGTTTCACTCATACATGGAGTAATGCTAGCGCATAAGTGTGAACAGTCCCAACCGGTTTTCTCGACATTTTTATAGCAACTATTTTCTGCTCAATACTCATTATAGGGAAAATTATTTATTCTGAAGACTTTGCTGATATTTCCCATTCATAAACTTTATCTGACTGTGTAGGATAAGTAAATAAATTGGTCTTTGTTTCCAGATCTTACCCTCAATGGAAATAGATTCTAGTGATTCAGTAGAGCCATATATTTTTTTTATTTCTACTACACATCCATTTCTTAGAATGGATCATTTTTTGTATTAACTTTGTCATGGCAGTTTGTCATAAAGGCTCACATGCAAATACGCAATCGCATTTCTACGCGCGCACACATACATACACATGTACTCACGCCCACACCTATGCACATAAACAATTACATAAAAACAAATACAGATATACCCTGACGCATTTAACATACACGTATATCCACTGATACGGCTATTTTATGGTGCTGAAATGGTTATGATGAGGCGCCGTTGAGGCATATTCAGGGCGCTAAAATGGTTTTGATGAGGCGCCATTGAGGCAACTTATAAGGCCCCGGTCGTTGCGCCTGTAATGGCCCTTGTTGACAAAGTGTGACCGGCCGCTAACGGCCCTCATGTGGCTTCCAGATTAGGGCCCGAATAAAGTTAGGGGAATATTATTGGGGCCCGATCACAGCCCCAACTCAATTTCCGCACGGGTTTGCCTGTTTTTTTTTGTTGTGAAATTGTACCCCATGAAAGGAATTTCCACACCAATTTTTCGATTTTTATCTCTTCTCTTTTAGGAGTTATAATTGTCAAAAAATCTCGATTTCGGAAGTTTTGGAAACGTTTAAACGCTGACAACTCCTGAACTGATTGAGATATCGACAAATGTCATCATTTTTTTTCCTTTTGAAGCATACTTTCGTTAAAAAATATGAAAAAATCGTCAATGATCAATGTCAACGTTCTTTGCTTCTAAAGTGAAAACGGCTTTTCTTTAAAAGATGATTGACTGTTTTTATTTTTTCAAAAAATTCTCTAAAATAACGTGACCCATTCTATAATTTTTAAGTTTAGTCTCATCGTGGGCCCATTTGTCCTTCTATTTTTTTCGTATTAATCATATTTTTTCATAAGACTTTTATCATTTTAATCTCCAATAATACCATTAAAGATTTTGTGATTTCCAATTGGCCTTCGTCAGGCCTGAAAAGGTTTATTTTTTATTTGTGCTGAATCGAACGAAAAAATGATTTTTGATTGAAAGTAATTTCTTTTCGTTAAATTCGGTTCAAACTATAAATAAACCGTTTCAGGTCTGACGATGCCGAATTGGAAATCACAAAATCATTCATAGCATTATTGGAGATTAAAATGAAAAGTCTTCCGAAAGAAATATGACTAATTAAAAAAATAATAGGAGAAATGGGCCCACAATGTGATGAGACAGGAAATTCAGAAAAATATAATTTCAGTACCCTCGACGTGGTACCGCGATTTCTCCCCCGCCATATCGCCCGTTAATATGTATATCGACCATCAATTGCGAACGTTCTTAAGGAGTGTGAAAAGCGACCAATATACAAGGAGGTGGAAACCGTGGGTCGATACGCTCGAACCAATAGTCGACAGCGAATTAGATGGATCCCGGAAAAGAGGGAGAAAATAATCAAATAATTAACGCATCGCGAAGAGACGAGACTCCCTGTTCCTGTGTGGTTGAGGATGGACGTCTTTGTCCACGTTAATTGTCCCATTTGTCTAATTTAATTATTTTGTGTTTTGTTCAAATTTCTGCGTCGAATATTGCGCGCGTATCGACCCCCGAGTGGCAAAGTTTTCGGAAGGAATTATGTACATTGAGAGCTGTCCGTCGACGAAGGATTGGAGGAAGGATTATAAGGAAGCGCTTTTTTTTTTACCGAGAACCAAATGGAATAAAAATTACTAAACTCATCAAGTAAGTCTTTCTTAAATTATTCCTGCTTCGCATTTAACTCGGATTCTGGATTTCACGGGTCCTCCAACGATTCCCTCCCTGTACAAAAGAGTCTTGCTCATGAATCTTGATTTTGCAAATTTACGTCAAACGAAACGAGTAGTTAGCCTCGAAAAAAGCTAGCTGGCGCCCAACTTTATATAGTAAATAAAATTTATTGATCCCCCAGAGCCCTACCAGCCGATGGACCCCGGCCGCGGTAGGTGAAGGAATTACACATAAGAAATTCCTGTCTCAGTGACTAGTCTTAAAAATCATCGAATGGGTCACTCTATTTTAGAGAATTTTTTGAAAAAAATAAACAAAAGTTTTCAATAAGCAAAATCTTAAAAAAAAATAGTTTTCACTTTAGAAGCAAAAAAAACGTTGACATTGATAAATCATATTTTTTAAAATATTTAATAGTATGCTTCAACATGAAAGAAATTCTACAGTAAAATTTGGCGATATCTCAATTAGTTCAGGAATTATCAGCGTTTAAACGTCTCCAAAACTTCCAAAATCGACATTATTTGGAAAATTATAACTCCCAAAAGAGAAGAGATGAAAATCTAAAAATTGGCGTGGATATTCCTTTCATGGGGTACAATTTTACAAGGAAAAAATCAGGAAAACAAAAAACGGTCGGGGTAACGGGCTAGGGGAAATGGTGTAGAATGTCCCCAATATATAAAATATCCATACTATATATATAAAGAATATAAAAATATATACTTTTTGTATACTTTGTATACTTGTAAAAAAAAAACATTTTTAACGACGTATACAAGTACGCTCGTACTCCTACACACCTAAGCACTGCGTACTCCTATGCCACCTGCACATTTTAAACAAACATGACTCTTACTGCCATTTATTGATGAGATGCGAAATTACTTTTATTTTGAACAATAACCTTAGTAAACCGGCGTGCGAAATTAATAGATGTTTTTGGAGAAAGTAAATTGTGTTTCGTACTTGTAATGCTTTGAAAATGTCAAAAATAAATGAGAATTTGCAACCAAAACTACAAACTTACCTAGCCTCTCCGTTTTATTTCACTTTGGAATTATTTGTTGTCATAAGCCCTTAGCTTGTTGAGCGGTCTAAACACAACAGAAACTAGCTTCAATTAGCAAACAGTTTCGTCAGTAGCGTAACTGCGTAGGTACTCTTATCGCCCGCGTACTCCTATACCACTTTACCTCATAGTGTAGGAATAAAGTCTCGCGGATCGTTTGTTCCGATCGAACGCGTCGAAATTATTTGACTCGTGCATTTTCGAAAAATGTCTCTTTTTCAATCGCATTTGTCAAGTTACCCTTGCAGCAAAGCCTTTTGTTTTTGTTGTTGTTGTTGTTGAATAAAGCCACTCGGTACCGAAAATTTGCGCTCTCTCTGGGTATATTGTAGATATTGTTACGAGCGGAAGCAGTACTCGCGGAATGGCGAGAGGAGGGCGCGGGCGCGCGGTTCATCGACCCGCTGGGGGTGAGGGTTCTCTGGAGGACCGCGCGCGTGGAAAATGAAAGAGAGCAGCTAAAGGGGAATTCGCCTTGTACCACAGAGGACGTGTATTAGTGAGACGAAGAGCTTTTTTCCCGTATATCGCAAACTCACAAAGTATCAAATGGAAAGAGGAAGCTATTCTTCTTGTAATAAGTCAACGCGCGCGCTCGATGGTCGCGAGACGTATCCTCTCGGGAGAGCATACACGTATAAATATATATATATGTATAATAAGGGAAAAGAGTGGATGGCTCTTAGGTTTGGAATTTAATCCGGCGCGTCTCGGTGCGTTGGCGAGAGCTGCATCGAGCATCATCCTCCCCTGACCTTTTACCAGCAAAATGGCTTCCTCTCGGCAGGGGGAAGACTATTTATTTGGTAGGCATTCGAGAGAGTGAGACGCTCGTGTGTGTTTCGCGACGAAAGGAGCAAGAGGCTTGGCGCGGACGTCGTGAATTCTATTAGCGCTCCCTCCCTCCCTTTCTCTCTCTCTCTCTCTCTCTCTCTCCGCGACTACTTTTTAAAAACTTATCGAACAGAAACTTATCCCATCGCGAGCATAGGCACGCGCCCTATACACGTCGTACTTTACGTTGCAACCCGTAATTCCAACTCCCCATCGATGCGCTGCTCTTGATGGTTTGTTCGGTAAGTTGCGGCTTATATCGAAAAGTAATACCTATATCGGAGGGCTCGCGGCTGATCGAACGATGATCCGAGTTGGGAAAATTGGACGGCGAGTTGCAATATCTCGAGGTAAAGTTCCATTCAAAGTATAATGATCGACGCAACGAGGGAGGATACGAGAAAGAAATTTTCGACGATTCCGTGACGCGCGGGGTGCACATTTCGACTCGTTCGATATATACAGCGAGCGAGCAAGTGAGACAAGACACGCGCTGTATCTACTGTACGACCGCCCGCCGCGCCGGCTGGAAGCGATATCCTCACGTATTTACTACAAAAGATGAATCATCTTGCCCCCGCTTCTCACAATAAGGAGCAGCGTCGTTTCTTCTTCCCCGCGTTCGCGTAAGGAATTTACGGGTGGCGCGCATACGGGAGGGAAACCCCCGCCCTTCTCCTCGCACGGACCAGTTTACACGCGGAGAACACGGGGGGTGACGACGACGACGACGACGACGACGACGACGACGACTGTATATAAGAGCTCGCGTGTCTCCGACAGTTTGCTCGTCCCTCTTATTTATCGTTGGAAAAAGGGTGAAAAATAATAACGGTAAACCATTGGCTCCGTTAAATTGTACCGACCGTGAGAGATTACGTATATGTACCAGCGAGCGGGGTAGCGGGAGAGAGCGTAAAAGAGCTGGATGCTGTTAACAATTGCGAGCCATTACGGTGGCGAGTGAAGAGTGAAGCGCACCGCGGGCGCGAGGTTTATTCGTTTATATATATAGTTTTTTTTTTTGCCTCGACGAGAGCTTTTAGCGAAATGAAAGAGCTTGTTTTTTTATCGGTCACGATTTTTACATGGCTATACGTCACGTCGTCCGTATACCGGCCTATTATCGCGTCACAACGCGGTGCGCGGACAATGGGAGTTTGCGATCGGAATTGCGGTGTGGAGAGATTTTTTTTTGTCTTTCTTCTTTCAAATACATATGGCTCGTACGCGTGATTCATACAGGAGGGATTAGGAAAATAAATAAATATACCGGTATACCGAGGCCGCGCACACCTCAGCGTCCGCTATTATCCATACGCGCTTTTTGCCACAAGGGATAAACGAAAGGTGCGTGAATAATTGAAAGGTGTAAAAAATTCTACCGCGACATAGCTGGAAAAGTGAGGGAAGAAAGGAGCGAAAATTCCAACGGCGGGGGGCATTCGAGTTAATCGCGCGCGTTTCGGCTTCTCCGCGGAATGACCCTTCGACCTAGGCCGCCGCTTTTTCCTTTTGCTCGGAATTGTTCTAGTTTTCAAATGAATGTTGACCCATCCGCAACTAGGACGATGCCTCGCCAATCCGCTGGATCGGCCCAAACTCTCGACACTCCCCTCGGATTTTGCCAATTTTACGGTGAATATTCGAAAGTGGGGCTCCTGCTAGAATCAGGCAATTTTTTTTCTTATTTCTTTGAATTATCATAGCAGATGATAACGAAGTAATATTACGAGGGCGCACGACATTTTGTTCTTCAAAAAAATTATTTAAAAATTTGGACGTGGATCCCTGGTTGCATCTGCGCTGCAAGCAGGGATCCTCATTGAAAATGAATGGCGTACCATTCCATGGGTGCGTGGAATCTTTACTGCATATGGCAAAGTACCCACCGAAAAGCATATGTGCATAGGTTATTTTTTTCCGGAAACATCATGCGCCGTTACAATAATGATAAGGATGATGTTTGTCAACCATATTAAACCATTTATACAAAAATTAGCCTCATTCTAGCGGGAGTCCCACTTCCGAATATTTACCAATTTTACTTTCAATGCTGCTTTTCGTGATTTTTCGTTGGCTTTTTCGTATAAATGGAATCGAGATATCGAGACGGGTCTGACCGCGATCTCCGCGAGCAGTTTGTCAAAATTCTTCTTGTATACGTATAGGGGTTGCGAATTTGCAATTGGAGAATCAGCGGCGAAATTTTGTTCCACAAACCCGTTTGCCAGATCAAGAGTTTCAGTCCGATCAAGTTTGAGCTGAAAAATTCACCGCATCAGTGCGCGGATGATTTTGCATCGAGCTGCGGATGCGGTGACCGCGCAACTCGCGCGATTGAACCGCTATATAGACTCTTCGCGTTTCCGTTTTTTTTCTCCGATTTCGGCATTTTGCGCAGAAAAAAAATGTACATAGTCGGATAAGCCCAGAGCGGCATTCTCCAAGTCTGTCGCAAATTCGTTTTCAAAACCTGGTTACGAGGCTCGCAATTGCGGTCGCAATTAGCGGCTACGACGTAAGCGACCGATGAAACTTTCCCCAATTCGTAAAAGCAACTATTCGCAGATCCTTGAAAATGCATCTTTTGGCGTTTCGTTTTCTCGAGCTAAGCGTCCTCTTTCGACCTAGACAAGATATTCTACCTTGGCTCATTTTGTGCGGAATCGATCTGCCTCCGAAAGGATTTTGTCAAGAATCCGCAACGCAAACAAACCCACAGCCGTTCCGCCGCGGATTTTGCCGAATTCCCAATCCCTTTGCGGATGTCGATTTTCGGGACTTTCGGGAGGCTTCTTCGGATAGAAGGAATTGAGATACACCGAAGGACGGGGCTTGGACGGGGCGGCATTCTCCGCGCGAGTCTACCGCGAACAAACGTTTACTTTTTGTTTTGTATTTTTGTCCTTTCAAATGGTACGTAGCTACGTATGGCTCGTGGGCGTGATTGATGCAGGAAGGATTGGAAAAAACGAACGAATAAACCCGTATACAAAGACCGCGCACACCTTCCTTTCACCCTCGTTGGGTGTACGCGTTTGTGCGAAGCGTTGAAAAGGTGGTTGAATAATTGACGGTTACGGGGGGGGGGGGGGGGGGGGGGCTCGATGTGAAATATCCGAGAAGCAGGTCCGAAGAATCGTTGTTGTAGCCGGCGCGCGCGCGAGATAGCTGCATAAAAATTAGCTGGAGGAAACAAGCCGGAAAGTTGCCCTCCGCGCGACAATAACTCGATTATAATCCGTTCACGAGCGTTGTAAAAGTGCGTTCGCCTCGCGCAAACACTTTGGCACGCGTATATAATGTTCGAAGGGGAAGGTAACCTGCTCGATGATAAATAGTGACGAAACGGATGCATCATCTCCATCTTCCGTTTGCCGATATACCGCATCTCGGAAACATGAAGCGAGAGGGAGAGGGAAAATGCGGCTGCGGTCGGACATCGGCGCTGCCGCCGCTCTATCGCCCAGTCCAAATATCGAAACGCGCTTCTCTCTCTCTCTCTCTCTCTCTCTCTCTCTCTCTCTCTCTCTCTCTCGCGCGCGCGCGCGCAAGATCTCATCCTTCTCCGCCTCGCTCGGGTGCGCGCGTACACACGTAAAAGCCTTTCACGATTCGCCCGCTCATTCTTCGCGCTCGCCTTCCCCCCACATATAGATACGTACATCTCGTTCACTTTCGGCCGTAGGGACCGCCGAGTGCATTAATGGAATTGAGTATATATCAATCCAAACAAATCATTCGCGCGCCCCCGAATCCCAAATGTCTCTCTGTACGTTATACGTCTGGCTCTTCGCACAGCCTTGGAAAGCACCCCCCCCCCCCCCCCCCTCCCGCCGTCATCCTCCTCTTCCAGCCCTCTCGTTGCTCATCGCGACACACAAGCACGGATAGAGACTGTAAGCCCGCAGGGTGAGATTACGAGTGAGCGGGTCTACTCGCGAAAGGACCAAGTTGCGCTTTCTATTGTATTCCCGCGCGCTCGTGTGTGCATGTCTTTACGACGAAACGCGCGCATATGGGCGATGCGAGGCTGGCGAGAAAAAAATAAGTTTCGTTCGCTCGTCGGGAATAATTTGCGCCATCAAAGTCGTGCGCGGTTCAGCCTGCTCGCACTCTAACGCGCGTAGCGGCAATTAATATCGATCGAGAGTCGATAACTACTGCGCGAAGGAGGAGAGCGAGTATAATTCCGACGTCAGGCATAAACGCATAGTCGTCGCCGTGCGCACGGGTGCGCGTCCTCTATGGATTATGCACCCGGACGGAGAGAGCGAGAGAGAGAGAGAGAGAGAGAAAGAGAGGGGCCTATCGATGCATATTAATCGAATTCTGGTCGGAATATATATCGAAAGCGGAGATCGCGGTGGCACGCGCGTTTCGATTGATGACTCCATCGCACCGCGACACGGTATTATACGTAGACTGCTCTCCTCCGTGTATATCTCGTATCGATGGCGGATTGACCAAGCTTTACTCCCACGAATGTACGCGCGCGGCTGATATATGCGGCTAGTTTATCAAACACGAGCAGGCTAGCCCGCGCCCCGTCGCCGTGTATAATACAGAGCCTCGAGCGCCCTACGCTCATCTACAACACGCTACAAATCTATATACGCGCACCCTCATCATTATGGATGAGACGGACCATTTGTCTATTTTTTTTCTTTTCTTTTTCGTTTTTTTCTTCTTTCCCACTTATTTTTTCTTCGTCCACCCGAAAATGTGATTACAACACACGGATGATCCGTCATCATGGCAATAGGTTTGCCGAAGCGCGTATGTATAGGCGGCGTGCGGCGGAGCATTCAATTCGGCGATCGAATACAACGCAACCCCTCCGTGTGTACTTACATTGTGGGTCTCAAAAGAAACAGTCCAAATTTCGAACTTAAATTTCGGGCGGGCTCTTGCTGGGGGCTCCCCTAAAAAATCTAGATATTTGTGCGTAGCAAATGCGCAAGGGGCATCCGCGGCTCTTGCGAGCTTAACCGGCAAACGCCAGTCGGTGCCGTGTTTTCTTCCTTTTTTTCGTATCGATTGACTCTTTTCATGGATAAAACGGACGTTTTATGCTCTGTTGGCCATTTTTATCTACCTTGTGTGAAGAAAAAAAACGCATCTTTGCTTCACAATTCCGTCATTTTTCCGTATTATTATTGAAAATAAAGTTTTGGTATATTCTTGTAGCATCTGGAAAAGATAACGCAGAGGAGATAACCCATTTTGTGCATCGTGCGAATCGTCGATGTGCAACGACCGCATTATGCCACAACTGCCCACCGTAAATTCCGTCTTTTATTTCATTGCGATTATTAGTAATATTTCATAATTTAGCGACGCTAAATATTCATTTCGTGCCAATTAATGACCGTGTCACGTACGACGTTATTCTCTGATTTCTTTTTGACCAGCACACACATAATTGTACACGTGCGAGAAGCAATACAGCCAGCTGATTTTATTTTTCACCGCAACCAAAAATATAAGCTTTCGAGATACCTATCACAATTGTATTGCTTCTCACACACAATAGACACGTGCATCACAGACCATAGCGAAGATATACTCTTTCCTTGTTTATTAACTGGGTACAATACCTAATGCACGTACTTGCGTGTAGCGGCGAGCCGCTCCGCTATTTTTTACCCGCTCTGCATGAGAGCAGTAATAAAAGCAGTTTTCCGGCCAGAGCCTCAAGCCCTATGATAGGGATCGACAAGGCGACACGGTAGAGATCCAAAATCTCCAACCTTTACCGCTTCTCGCACAGAGGAGGTCGAACTCTCGGATATTAGACGAAAAATTCTTCTTCTCTGTGTACAAATTAAGAGAGTAGCCCTCCTGGCAAAGTCATCTCGCCCTTATAAAACCTCCTTGTCTCGACGACAAGCGCGCAGTATAGCCCAAGTTTTTAACGCCGATACACTGTCCGCAATCCAGGTCTTTTGTACAAGCGAGTGTGATTCGGCGTAATTACTAAAGTCAATTTATATTGTTTTATAATAAAAAAAATGTCAAACGACCAAATATTTCAAAGACAAGTTATTGTTAATCCGCGACCAGATCTCTAGAAGATTGTGAGAGTCCGCGTGTGTGTTTAAAGAAATATTCAACGAAAGCAAGAGTACGTTATTGTAAAGCGACGACACCGCTCCTGATTGTCAAAGGTATTTATCACATAATAACATTTACTTGTAATGTACCAAATTATTCTTTTATCGAGTGTTTATTAAACTATTGTGTGACTCAAGACATTCAAGTCCCTTTATTACCAATTTTCTAAATCCATAAAAGAAACAATATCTCTCGAGGTCTCAGAGCAAACGTTCGCACATAATTATTATCCCGAAGAGCACTCGTGACTCATTAGGGTAATAATCAGAGTAAAGCGTTTACCGCTCGACGCTTATAACTCCAGAAATATATATATATATATATATATTTTCTAAACTTTAGGGCTTCGGACCTAACAACCGTCTTCTATATCTACGACATGCCTGAATTCGTAAAATATTGCCCACTCTCAGGTGTTGATATAATTTAACATGTTGGACCCTAGGCTAATGACACTTGATTCTCTCGAAAGCTTAGTCGAAAGTCTAAAATGTTACGAATTGTTCAACAAATTGCCATTTTTCACATTTTTGAACTATAATTCAATTTTCATTGACAACGGTGTGAAACTTTTGACTCTGGCAACTTCTGGGCTATGTATAGCGGACACTTGGACAAGTGTGAAGACTGAATTTTCTCAAATTTCTCGAATGCCTGAAAAAGACGCTTTGAAAAGCCGACTGTGCTCGAGAGAAGCAGTATCGAAAAATCTAGTGTACACACGGACGATTAATAATGATATATCGGGGTAAGGTGGCCGCCTCTGCGCGCCGCATCTCTTTTAATTGACGAGTGTGTGTGCCCGCGCGCTAGCTCGAAAAAGATCCGGCTTTCATCAATTATTTATCGAAATATTTCTTCAAGGTTGAGGAAGGCTGAGCCGCCGCCGTGCAGGTAGAAACGAGAGGTTGGGCGGGACAGAGGGAGGGCGTTTCACCGTGCTCCTAATAATAGTACGAACTCGAGAGAGAGAGAGAGAGAGAGAACTTCTATCGCGTGTTATAGATACACCTATCTGTTGTAAAATGGTTTTTTGCTCGTCGCGCGTCTAACGTCGCTTCGAGAGCACGATTTCGACCCTTTGCTGCTCTCTCTCTCTCTCTCTCATCTCGCTTCTCTCGTCTGCTGTCTCTCTCTCTCATCTTCGAAACGAACGAAACGCGCGACTGAACCAAAATTAGATCACTTCCTTTCCTCGAAGGTAATCTATATATACGAATGATTTTTTCGATTTATCCGTGCCGCGCCGTTGACCGGAGCGGGGAGCGCACTCCACTCGAAAATAATTCGAGCATCTCTCGAAAGTCAGAGATCGAGAGAGAGAGAGAGAGAGAGAGAGAGAGAGAGAGAGAGAGAGAGACGCGAGTATAACTTTGCGGTGGCGATGCTCTCCTCGCGTGTTAGTCTTTGAAGAGGAAAGGTTCAAAGGTCTCTCCGTACAAACGGAATTTTCGTGTCGAATATCAAAGTGTGCAAACTCTTAATGGAGACGGTGCGGCATTTTCTCTCGTTTCGAAGAAACACGTCAAAAATGATTAACGCGCGCGCGCGCGCGTTACGTAACGGCTCTCTCGGAAAGATCGATTATTAGCGCAGACTGGAATTTGGCCCGATATCAAGGAGGGCGTTAGCGAGGAAGAGTGTGTCTGCGCGAACCGCAGATTCAAAGTGCTCTGCGGAAAAGCACAAGTTTTCCGCCAGAGGATCGAGATGTACGAAGAAGCAGCGGAATAAATATTGGCCAGCTTTCATTGTTTTCGGAGAAGTGTAGAAAAATACGAAGGCTATCGCCGGGAGCGTAAATATTGAGGTGGGCCTATACCCTAATTGCACGCGTCGAGAGTTTGAAGAAGGCGCGCGCGCGCGCGTCCGCCCGCCGAGATTATTCCGCGTAAGAATAACAACGACGACGGGCTGGTTATATAGCGCAGCCCCTCTCAATCGCGCGCACGGCTGGAAAACTTTTGAAACGAACCAACCTATCCTAACCGTCGCCCCCCCCCCCCTCCGTATATATATATTTATGTGCGGGGAGTAATACAATTGTTACCGCGAAAGAATCGATCCTCTCTCTCTCTCTCTCTTTCTCTCTCTCTCTCGAAACTTTGACATTTCGCGAGAGAAAGTAGAAAGAGGATAAAAGAGGCATTATCCCGATCTCGCGCGCTTTCCCGTACACGCTCTTGGCGCGCGTTTCTTGTTTTTCTCAGCAGTCCCTTGCTCTTCCGAGAGTCACGTAATTGAACGCGAGAAGAGTACCGGAAGTGCGATAAAACGGTCTCGCGGCGGCGGTGGCGGCGGCGGCGGTGTTGTACGGGGAGGGGGTATACCGACGCGACCGCAACGCGAGTTAACGCAAAGGAGACGTCTCTCGCCGTTAATCCTCTCTTATCTCGAACTTGCCGTATGCTAGGACCGTATTGATCGCCGCCCTCCCCCTCTCGACACCCCGCGGCTCTTCACTACCGCACTCTCGATGCGCTATCGCTCACTCGAACAAAAGCACTTATTTTACGATAGAACGATTCTCCGCACATCCGCAGCTACCCTGTGCTTTATTCGCGCTGACATCCGTTTTCTTTTTTCCTTTCTCTCGCGAGAACGTTGAAATTCGTGTTTCCACCTTTGCGTCGTCGCGGGCCGCCGTCCGCGATCGAAACGACGGCATATCCCCGATCGCATCCTTCCCCTAGACAACATTCGTCGCACCTTCGCCTCTAATTATACGTATAAGGGCAAGAGGCCAACGCGGACAGGTGCGTAAAGCAGCGAGAGAGAGAGAGAGAGAGAGAGAGAGAGAGAGAGATACATTTTAGCGTGCGGGCTCCATCGCAGCGCGCATCTGAAAATTCGACAAGCTCGTTAAAATACTTTGGGGATTGTAGAGGCGTCTCTCGCTCTTTCATGCAGGAGCGGTAAATAAGAGCCGCGCGCGCGGTATCCTCGTTAATGTTGTATACGCGCGTTGAAACTTTCCCCTCCGCGCACCGACGTTAAATTACAGAGAAAGCCGACATTAGTCGCTAATACGGCAGGGATGAAGTAGAAATAAAGATGCTAAGCGTGAGACGCGTTTATTTGTTGACGGTACAAAAGTATATACACCTACACGCAGAGATGGCGAGTCAATTTATAGAGTGGACCCCGGGCGAGATTCTCCGAGCGCGCGCGCGCGGACACACTGCTTAATGTATACTAACATGGCACAATTATTTAATTGCTCCTTCCGCCTGGTCGTTTTTCCAAAGCAATTAGACCGAGCTAACACGCGCGTCCGCTGAGCGAGCGAAAGAGAGACGAAAATATAAAAAGATATTTGTCGCGACTGCGGTGGAAGCATCGAGGCAAAGATTCTTGGCCGCAACGGGGGGTTTTCGTGTGAGCGGCGGGGGGGGGGGGTCGGACAGAGAGAGAGAGAGAGAGAGATCCGCTTGACGTTTGATACAGCCACAAGCCCGAACTCTACCTATGTACGAGCGCCATCCCGTAACAGTCTCGTCCCCGTTTGCTCCTACACACTTGACTCCCTGCATCCGTGTATCCGAAATGTCCCCTTGTACAAATTCCCTCGAATCCCGAGACTCTCGTCTCTCCCTTACTTTACTTTACTGGCTTTTTCTCACAGAGAATCCCCCCACATTATATACGTCTCGTGTACAAATATATACGTGTCTACACTGTAAAAAATAAGCGTGTTGTCGCTGTGTTGAAGCAACACACAACACGCCTACAACGTGTGTAGGATCTGGTTAACGCGTTGAAACAACGTGTTTTACTTATTTTACCGTGTTGAAATAATACGCTCTATACCATTCTTGGTAACAACACGTTTTAAATGTGTTGCTGTAGAACACGCTTAATGTAACACATATGAAGCGTGTCGAATCAAGCCATTTTCTTTCAAACAACACACTTAGTGTAGGTACACGCGACTCGAACGACACAAAGCGTCGTGAAACAACTCACTTGCGCGCGTGTACCACAAACAACACGCGTCCAGTGAGTTGATATGACAATATAGCGGCTTTATAACCTCGCTACGTTATGCACGGACTTCCGAAAGAGTGTTTCAATTGTATTACGTAGATATAAAATAATTTTTCGGTAGAGTGTCGCTGCGAAGAAAATTTTTTATTTTGTACGGATCGATATTTTGTTCGTTGTTAAGAAAAGTTTCTGTCCAGAGTGAAGAAAGATGCTTCTTAGGGGCAAATTTAATTCTATGCGTACCAAGTTTTCTGTTCAGTGGGAATAATATTTTCTGTGCGGAGTGGAGGAAATTCGTTGCTCCGGGCAAAGGAAATTTTTTATTCTGTGCGGACCAACTTTTCTGTCCAGAAGAGTAAATTTCTTGTTCGGGGCAAAGGAAATTCTTTATTTTGTGCAGACCAATTTTTCTGTCCAGGGTAAAGAAAATTGTCTGTCCAGAGTACAAGAAATTCCTTGTTCTGAGCAAACGAACTTTTTAATTCTTTGCGGACCAACTTTTCTGTCCGGCGTGGAGTAAATTTCTTGCTCGGGGCAAAGAAAACTCTTTATTTGGTGCGGACCAATTTTTCTGTCTAGGGCAAGGAAAATTGTCTATCCGGAGAGAAAGAAATTCCTTGTTCGGGGCAAACGAAATTTTTTATTCTGTGCGGGCCAATTTTTCTATCTAGTGCAAAGAAAGTTTTCTGTCCAGTGCGAACAACATGGTCTGGTCGGAGTGAAGAAAATTGGTTGTACGGGGCAAAGTAAATTCTTTATTCTGTGCAGACCACGTTTTCTGTCCAGTGCGAAGAAAGTTTTCTGTTCGGAGTGAAGAAAAATGCTTGTACGGGGCAAAGGAATTTTTTTCTTCTGTGCGGACAAATTTTTCTGTCGAGGGCAAAGAAAATTGCCTGTATGGAGTGAGAGAAATTTCTTGTTCGGGGCAAAGCAAATTCTTCATTCTGTGCGGACCAAGTTTTCTGTCCCGTGTTAAGAAAGTTTTCTGTTCAGAGTGAAGAAAAGTGCTTGTACAGGGCAAAGGAATTTTTGTTTTCTGTGCGGACAAATTTTTCTGTCAAGGGCAAAGGAAATTGTCTGTTCAAAGTGAGAGAAATTTTTTGTTCGGGGCAAAGAAAATTCTTTATTCTTTACGGACGAATTTTTGTGTCCAGTGCAAAGAAAATTGCCTGTTCGGAGTGAAGGAAATTTCTGTTCACATTTCACATTTTATGTGCGTTGGGTGTAGACACACACACACACACACACATATATATATACATAAAATGTGAAATGTCTTCATTACTCTTTTCGTTCAATGTACCATGTATTCCGTTTCTTGATGAAAAACCGCAAGTATAGCTGATAGCACAATGGTTAGCGTACGTATATTAGGTATAGAAGTAACTAGGTTAGGTAGGTTCGAAACCGGGTATGGACAATAAAATTTATTCGCAAGAATTTATTTCAGGACGACTGGAACTCATCAAGTATGGGAGTAAACCATCGGAATAAAACACCAGTAACGGAGAAACCTTTTTTTATTATTTTTAAACGTATGCCTACGTGACGTCTTGTACGTTATTCCCAAGCGTCCACAAGTACACATCAAAAAGTGTGTTGATTTAGCCATTAACACATTTTAAACATGTTGAAATTGGCGACAAGCGTTTACACGCCTAAAGCGCATCGAAACAACACGCTTTGAACTTGCTAAAACACGCTTGAAGCGTATTGACAGAACACGCGTAAAATGTGTCGTTACGACATCAACACATGAGTTGCCGTGTCGAAAACGGCGACAGGATTACACACGTGAAACGTCTTGAAAGAACGCGTTTGTTTTTACAGTGTAGGCGAGGAAGGCTTCGGAAGCTCGCGGAAAGCTAGTCGTCTTTTTTTCTATTGCGATGCCGAGCATCTCTTATCTCGGATTCCTCGCGCAAAGAGAGGCGAGAATGTTCTTTAGCCTCGCGCGTAACATACCCCTTTCTCCCATGATCGGTAGAAAGTAGCCGCGTGCGAGAATCCTCCTGTCTTATCGAGCCCTACCGATTCAGGCGTCTTACATCTCTCAAAAGAACATTTTTTTTACCGCTTCTTTGATCGCCTCGAATAATGCACAAACGCCACAATAATGACTCACAATGAAAGGCGAAAGAATGTATAAAACATGTTTGGAGCTCATTTTTCGAAATGCTCCGAAACGCACCAGCTAGAAGCATGTCAAGGTAGCAATGTTTAGTCCAGTGATCGTTGTACGAAAAATATACAATGAGAAAATAACTCTCAAGACCCGCTGTCAAAATAATGCCTCGACGGGCGGCGATACACGCAGATTTGAAACGAGCGAGCACCTTCAATTCCGTCCGGTGTCTCCTGGATGACTTTTGAAATTTCGAACGCGTTTTTCTCGAAAGAACGCTTTTGAAATTGGGAAATATCACAATGCCCGTTATTGACGTGCGATTGGAACTCGAAACCTTAACTGCAGCTCCGTGCATAGTTTCGTTAAATAGGTACACAAGATTTTAACGATTTACCAACAATTCTCGTTTTGTAAACAAATTGAGGCCGATTTTTTTCCAAATCCACAATGTTGCCGAATTGCGAAAAAAAAATATTACATTAATGATCTTTTCTGGCAAAACTGGTGTAATGGATGAAAAAAAAATATCATCTCGATGCCGTGGTACAAAACGACGCAACACTCTTACACATTGAGAGATATGTTTGAGTTTTTGTTTTTCTTGACGTAACCGCGCGCACCGTTTACAAACAAACGTACAAAGGTGCAATGAAAAAAAATCGACATACTCTCGAAGGATCAATAAAAATCTGTAAAAATGGTAATGTTCCATCGCAAAAAAAAAACATCGAAAACAGCACTCCGGAGAAGACAAATTGTACACGCGCGATACAACCGCCGTGTACAGAAGAAACTCGCTAGAATATCGCAATCGATCGAAACAAATAAAGGACATTGGCGCGGTTGGCGAATTTCAGTAGGTAAAATATAAGGGAGGAAACGGCGCGATGCTTCGAAAACACAAACGTCTTTCGTACAGGCTTCCCGAGGGACTGAGAGAATTGTGCAGCGATATATCACGCGAGGTATCGAGCCCCGTTCTTTCTTTCTCGTCCCGCCCCTGTTCGCGTGAAACTCCAAATTTGTATTTTTCGTCACGTTTCCAAGGTCCTACGCTCTCAGCCGAACGATATTTATCGTTACGTGGCGGATTACGCCGAGGCGCTGCTGACGGCTCGTGAAAACGCTCGAGGTTAATTCTATATTCGATAAAGAGCTAAAGAGCGCATTTATCGAAAAAAACATTTGTACGATTGGTATCGCATAGTCGCGGTTCGTACGGTGAGGAAAGTGTCGCTCGACGGCGAAGCGATAGTGGGCATCCTCCGCGGGACCGGTCTCACTCTCGGCCAAATCGCCCTCGCTGCCCCCTCCCCAACCTTACAGGTCCGTACGCGCCGTCTCTTTTCCTCGTTTCTCTCTCTCTCTCTCTCTCTCTCTCTCTCCGTCTCCCTCCTTTCCTTCCTCTCTCCAGTCTGCGGTCTTTTATTTGGCTCCTTTTTACTCGCTGCAGAGAGCCTTCGAGGCGTACACCGAGTCAAAAGTCAAAGATCGACGTACACCGCCGAGCAGCGGCGACGGGCCGAACGAAAAAACCTCCAGCGACTCTTCGCTTCGCGACCAGTCGGGATCGAGCGAAGCTTGCTCGGTAAAGCAGCAGGTTGGACGAGCCTCGTGCAGATTTAACGTATCTCCCTCTGTCGCTCTTATTTTTACAGATGAGCTATGAAGAAAAAAATCATGAAAGTGTCCAGGCTGCGTTTCGCGGAGAGGGGGCAAAGGGCCGATTCGAGAGTACGACGGAGATATCGAGGAGAGCCGAGGAGGCGCTTGCAGCGACCATCATTCAAGTAGAATAAATCTCGAGATATTCCTACTTCTCTAGGGTTTTCTTTTCAATTTTTCACCAATTAATCTTTGATCCTCCTGATACAGTCCGCTTATAGAGGTTATCATACGAGAAGGAGACTGAGCAAGCGTGACGAGTAAATTCGTCGCGAGATCCGTAAGCCCTCGTCCGGACGAGCAGGGGTAGCGGGGGCAGCGTGCGGCGGCAAGCCAGTGTATTTAGCCCAAAGTGTTGGAAAATTTGGCTCGAATATGACGAGTGTCGATCGCGGCTCATTCCGTTCCGCGAGCTATATTTTCAACGAATTCCGAGGGAAAGAAGACAAGTGGAGCGGCGAGCGTGACTCGATAGGGCATTCTCTCGTGTTCGATGGTCCTCGACGGGAGATCGTCGCGGTAAACGAGCGCGGGGACAACATTCTTCGACAGTTTGAGTCCTTGGGGGGGAAAGTGGCAGCAATTGTTCTAGAAAATTCAGCTATACGGAAGATTCCTCGAACGAGGGAAAAGAAACGCTTGCTGCTGCTGCTTCAGCGTTGTCGTGAAATTTCCACTAATTGCTTTTCGCAACCGAAAAGGATGAAACTCGAAAGAATTTAACTCGGCGAAGGCGATGAAGAGATCGAACGACGTGGAGCGGAGAAGAGACTCACCCCTCCCCCCCTAAACCGTTCAAAGGAAACAAAAGTTTCTCAAGAATCCCTCGGTTATTTAACGAGATATATTCGAGAGGAAACGCAATGACAAACGTTTTTCGTCCTTTTCCGGAATTATTCCTTGCCGAAAGTGTTGAAAATAGATATTGGTTGAAATAAACGAAAAAAAAAAAAATTAAATTTTCTCGCGGGCGCAATAGTGTCTCGAAGGGCGATTTTCAAGTTTTTTCGGTAAGGCCGCAAGGACTTTGGCCCGATAAGTCCAACTTGAGTGAATCGACGGATCTGATGACTCGTCACGAAAGGTCGTCGTCTCGTCGTCGGAGCTTCTTATCTGTTTATTTTTAAATTTTTTAACGAGAATCGCCATCGAGTCCTTGTGCTTGATGGCGCACGAGGATCGCTCGTAGTCTCTCTCGAGACTCGACGAGTCTCTCGAATATTCCACGAGGGAGGAAGGTTTGCAGAGTCGGTTATCGGTTCGGCCGCCGCTCGGACAACTCGAACGGGAAGCGACCGAGCGCGTGTCTCTCTTTCTTATCGACCAACTAAAAAAATCAAAACGATTTTCCTCACGATTATCTCGCGATAACGATATTTCGTTTATGTCTCATACCTATCTCGCGGGGGGTAACCGTGCATTTTTTCAACGTATTCCCGACGCCTCGATTTGCGATCGATTCTCGGCTCGTTCAATTCGTTGTACGATTCGAGGCTCTCTCGCCGCGACGACGCTACCGACAGAGCCGCAGAGAGAAACAGAGAGAGAGAGAGAGAGAGAGATATTATTTTGAAACTTTTTTCCTTCGAGAATTCGCAAAGTTTAAACGTACGGGAGTATCGTCTGGTAACGGAGGAGGAGGAGGAGAGATAGCGCGTGTTTTTCGACAGATCCGCTCGCTCGTAGAGAAGATCGAGATGATCGATTTTGTCGAAATTTTCGGAGGTGTTTTCTCCGACGGACGAACGTCGATCGGTTATCCGTTTTCTTCCACCGGTCGTCTCGTCTTTGTTATTATTATTTCCAATCGACGAGCAATCGCTCGTTGCTTCGTCGCGACAAATTTTCCTCGATATCGTCTCGATCGGGAGTTGCTGCTGCTGCTGCTGCCGCCGCGGCCGCCGCCACCGCCGTCGCCTCCTCCGCCACTCGTCTCCCCCCTCCCCGCACGCTCCGCCGTGCATCGTCTCGCCAAACGAAACAACCAAGTTTCTCTTTTTCCAGGATCCGCGGTTTCGACGCTTGCAGGGACAAGCGCGTCGAGGCGGGCTTTTTTCCTCGTTCCTCGTCGTCGTTTCCCTTCTCCGAGCAGCCGACCAAACGCAGCTCGATGTCGAATTCCGAGTTTCACCCTCGTACGAGCATATTTCCTCGCACTTTTTGCAAATGTATTTTCTCTTTCCCGTCATCGGCGGCGGGGGCGGCGGCGGCGGCGGCGGCGGCGGCGGCGTGCAAGATACAGACTTTGACAGTACAAAATTTCGGGTGCCTCATTGAGAGAGATTTCATTTCGTTTCGTTTCTTAATTTCTTTACCTTGCCGCTGGGAGGACGTTTAATTGGCCAATAATCGCTCAGTTGTCCAAAGTTTGTCGGAAATTTTTCGCGAGCTCGCCGAAAGGCAGCCGCAACCAGCTGATGAGACGAGGAGGGACAAACGCGTGACATATTATCATTCTACCTTCGATGGGTCATTATCGCAAAGGTGACGGATGCGGTGAAGAGTCTGGCGCGCAGCCAGCGAGATCGATTGACGCACGAGGCAAATTTCACGCCGCAGAGAGTTTTGTTTTGTTTTTCTTTTTCTTTTCAAGTAATCGAACGGGACGCGATCGTCCCTTGGGAATAACGCGTCTTGATCCTTGAATCGCCCGATATGGTGCGTCTACTCGAGTCGACGTGTCGAGAACACCGAAGGATAATCTCATCTGCTGATGGAAGGATAAGAGCGCGAGGGGAGATAGGAGGAGCAGCGGACAATAAGTGAGGTACGGAAAGTTGGCAGGCGGTGTCTATAAAGTTTCGTATCGTCCTGACACTGATCGAGAGTGAGAGAAAGAGAGAGCGCGCGCGCGCGCGCGACGGGGCTAAAGTTTAAATGGAAATACGCTTTTTCGTCACATGGTTGACCATTTGTATTCGCTATTGTTGACGGTAGGTTGGAGGGGGGGGGGGGGCGGGGGTGCTTTCGCAATCAACAGCGCGCATCCGGCGGTGTAGCTGCAAACTTTCGTCTTCGGACAATCAACACAGGCTTATCCGCAAATAATTCATATTGAAATATAATTTAAGAGAGGGAGAGGGGGGGGAGAGGCGTGATTTGCGGGCAGGAACGTATTCGAAACAAGCCGCGCGATAAGACGAACGATAAATTGCGCCAACAATACCGAGCAATCGTTAAGTGAAACGATTCGAAATCCATAAAAGGCCCCTCGATCAACAATTTAAATCGCCTTTGCCCTCTATTCGGATTATTTCTCAAGTGTTTTCATCCACGGCTGACGATGAATCGCGCAACGGTACTCGCTGCTGTCTGGACCATTTTCGTAAAGGTCGATCTCGCACTGGGCGATGAATGCGTACGCGAGGATTGTTCGAAGCAAGGCAAGCCGCGCCACCCGCCAAAGTCTATCTCTCAGTTTGAAACAGTAAGAGATAAATATGACGAATAATAATTGGGAAGGTAAAAACTTGCAGCTGCTCGATTGTCCGAGTCGATTGACGAAAAGGTCGATCCGTGCGACGATTTCGTCGGTTTCGCGTGCGGCGGTGCGTTCGCAAAGTACGAGGATCATTTGGCTTCTTCGGAGAGAGGACGGAGCGGGATCGTCGAGGTGACGGGTCACACGACGCATCTCTGGAAGATTCGTCGGATAATCGTGCACCAATTGAATCAGCCTTATCGAGTCGAGGAACATCGTGCGATCGGCCTCGCCAAGATGTACTGGCAGAGCTGCAAAATGAGTGAGTAAAAGATGGCGCGTGGAGGGGTGGGGATGGGCCAGGATCGTTTGCAATGATGGAAATGAAATTGGCAGCGAGCGCGAGAGAGGCTCTCGCCGGGGTTCGAATACTGCTGAAACGTCTGGGAGGTTGGCCGTTGATAACGGACAATTGGCAAGAGCGGCACTTTAGGTGGGACAAGTTTGGAAAATGCGCCCGTCTTCTCGGCTTTCTACCGAGAATGTTCGTTCACGTTGGCCTCAACGACGACGAGGTCGAGAAGCCCTTCTTCGCCAACGACACGATAGAGCTCACCCTCGAGAGATCAAAATATATGCGTACTCCCGAGGATGCCGATAAAACGATTCAGCGAGCTTTCGAATACTTGAAGATAGCCGATTACCTGGCCGAGAACAAGAGGCCCGATATCGCCGAAATTGAGGAAGCTTTGCAATTTGGAAAGAGTATTCACACGGTAGGGGGCTTCGCGCGAAACCTCACCTGCGCTACGGTTTGTATCGTGTTTCTTATCCTTTTCTTTTCTTTTTTTTTTCCAATCAATCGCAGCTTACTCATTCGCAAGAGACACCTCTGGTAGAGTTGAGAGTCATGTCGATCGGCCAGCTGCAAATAACTTATCCCTTCGTCAATTGGATGGACTATATAAGATCGATGCTGACTCGCAGACAGGCCAATTACCTGTCGGATCGTAATTGCCTGATTGCCGATGTGTGCTACTTGTCGCAAATCGGTAGACTTCTCGAGAGTACGGAAAAGAGGTAGAGGGGGGAGTTGACGATGAGGATTTTCAAGCCAAACGACTCTTGTTGGACGTGAAAAAGTCCGGCTGTTTCGAACTTTTTGTTTGGGTTCGTTTTCAGGGTGCAGGCGAATTACGCGTTTCTCTCGATAATAGACGATCTCTCGCTCTTCATCAGGCCTCAATTGTCGCTTGCCTTGGCCACCAGCCAATCCGAGATCGAGCAGATATGTTTCGACTCTGTTCTCGCAATGTAAATAGTCACTCGCGACGATGAGATACAGAAAGCCCCCCCCCCCCCCGACGCAATTTGTTAATCTCTCAGGCGTCTCTCCTTGTCTCTTTAAAGATTTCGCAAAGCGATAGAAATGATTTTGGCAATACTGGCCGGACAACACACGAGACACAGGGTCAACGAGATAAGCTCGCTCATCGCTGCGGAAGCGCGCGAGCTTTTCGACAAAATTCCCTGGATGGATCATCAGACGCGGTGAGTTTGTTTCGTGTCGAATCTCACTGGCAAACGTACTTTCCATTTTCTCAGATTGCAGGCGGCGAAAAAGTCGGAAAGGACGAGCTTCGTGAACCTCTTTCCGGACGACATATTCGAGGATCGGTACTTTGATCGGGTGAGCGAGGATCTCTTTCCTCGCCTCTCGGGACTCGCGTAGTCGCGCGTCCTTTCAGGCGGAGCATATTGTTTCTTTTTCTCGTATTTTTTTTTAGCTCGAATTGACCGAACCCAACGCGACTCTGGTACTCTTCCGCCAAGTAAACGTTTTTCTCGTTGATCGTTACTATCTTCAACTGGGACGCCCGCGAAATTCTTACATACTCGATCGCAAGGACAATCGTACAATGTTCGCCATCTTCAAGACACCTTTTTCCGCAGCCGAGACTCGAGTCAGGCCCGATCGCATTTCCAACAAAGTTTGTACGTTGTCTCGCGTTGGGTAGCGGCAGCAGCAGCAGCAGCGGCAGGTTCCGGGCAGACTGATGAAATCAATATTTTTCCAAAATAATCGGTTAGACGTGCCCGCGGGAGCGGTTCTTCAGGGACGTTTCAGTCTACTCGGGGAATTGGATTTCTTGAATTACGCGACGATCGGACTCGAGATGGCCGATGCGATGGGCCATCAGATATATCAGAGGGGCTCTTTCGTCGATTGCAACGGTAACTGGCGCGACGCCTCTTGGTGGTCCAAGACAACTCAGCGGCAGTTCGCGAGTCGGGAGAGTTGCCTCAAGCTCGGTACGGTCAAGCCCCTCGACGAGATGTCGCCCATATTTGGACTGATCGGAGCCGCGGAAATCGCTTACAAAACCATGTTTGAACGTTCGTCGCACGGGCGCAACGCGACTCTCCCGGGTCAGCCCTCTCTCTCTCTCTCCGCTTATCCTATCTTTTTCTTCTTCTTCGGCAATGTTTGTTTATCGGCAGGTCTGAAATACACGACGAGACAATTATTCTGGATCGCGGCGGTTTCCTCCGATTGCGACCGAAACCTCAAGCGTCGTTACAACGCGATGCTCGCCCACAGTCCTAATTTTGCCGAGGATTTTGGGTGTACGATCGGCTCGAGGATGCGGCTCGAAGAAAGGTGCAAAATGTGGATCGCCTAAACACACGGCGATATACCAACAACAAACTTTATTACGTCTGTACACAATGACTCGAATATACATTATGAATAGATGTACGCTCGCAGCGTGCGGGGCAAGCGGCAGCGTTTGACGAAACTAGCCAGAAATGGTTATTCGCTCGGTCACCCGAGGCTCGCCTCCACGTCCGTGTATCTTACACCCCTCGAGGGTCTCGGCGAGAGCAGCGGTGACGGCGGTGGCGGTGGCGGTGGCGGCGGCGGCGGCGGCGGCGGCGGCGGCGGCGGCATGTTGGTCGACGCTGGTGGATAGGTCGGTCTTCTCCACGTGTTTCGCGCGTGATGAGTTTGCTGCCAAGGTGCCGAGGGTGGCCCACCACCACCACCACGCTCGGTCATCAAATTTCCTTCCTTTCCTTCGCTCACACACACACACACACACACACACACACGCGCGCGCGGAATTGTACAATTATTCGCAAAATACAGAAGAGAAATTGAAATAAGGGGGGAAAAACGAAAACAAAAAGACCACTCACCCAAAGCCGGTCCACCGCCGCCGGGTCTTCGATCCGCGCTATGCCTTTCACCTGGATAACGAGACCAAACACGGCGATTAGAGAATCTTGCCCAAATCAACTCTGGACTCAAGCGCTTCCTTCTTTGCACACGAGCAGATCTAGCTCCTCTACAGTGATATCGATAAGAGATTCTCCTTCGCTCTCTTCTTCAGCCCCCGTTCTCATCTACGGCGAGAGCTTGAGAAATGTTTCGTCGAGTAAACGACGGAAAGAGGCAGGAGGGGGGGGGGGGGGGGGGGGGGAAGAAAGAAAGAAAGAAAATACTGCTAAGAATGCAAGTGGATGTCGCCTGAAAGAGTGATTTGGAAGGAAAAAAAAGCAGCGCCATAAGACGCGTCTCTCGGGTTCGGACGTTGCGATCGAGCCCCACGGTACTGAAACATTGCACAGCTTGTTAAATCGTCCCTGGATTGCTGCAGCACGTACGGAGGATATCTGTGGAAATGCCGACGAAAAAGAAAAATGACCAAATAAAATACGGCAGGAGGAAAGTGTAAACGGGGGGGAGGGCGCGAAGAAAGATCGCGGCGGACAAAATATCACGGGACGGCAACCTCTGCTCTGCGATGCCCCACGCGTCCCCTCGCGACAGCTCTCGCCGCCCCCTCTCTCTATTTCTCGGGCACGAGAAACAATCTTTCCGTATATCAGGATAATGCGTAGTACGACCTAAGAGTATCGGAAAATAATGCTCGATAGCGCGGCTTCGCGATACTGGGACAGACCGGGGGATCGACGAGGTATCCAGCATCCTTTAGCTAAAAAATACTCTTAGCTACAGACCTGAGTATGGAGGCGGTAAAAGCGGCTTGTTTCGATCGCCGTGAGTCGGGCCCGCACCTCCCGGTAAAGGAGGACCGTGCGAGATACGCTGTTGTCGTTCGGCACCTTCTCTGCTTGAACAATTCAGTCAAACTTATTAATTAAACACGTCCGCGATCGGTGCCTCGATCCGTCGGCATCTGAAATTAATTATTCATCGGCGAATCATCGTTACAAGTTTGGCCCGGCGTCATTCCCGGCACATCACCTTCGACAACATTGTCTTGCTCTCTCGCGGCCTCTTTGCCGGATAATCTACCAATAGAACCAAAGTAACAACAGCCACCCGTTACCATAATACAAGAAAAAGAAAAAAATTGTTTTTTTTTTTAAGGGGATACGCACGTCAGATCCGAGCTCCGGTTAGGCAGCCCGTTTGTAAAATAACAGGGTGTCGCAGGGCTTGGTTAAATTTAATCACGCGACGTAGATCGGATCTAACGTAGCGCTCGTCGCAATCGAATCCAAACAAATTGGCAATTAGGCGAGTACCGATCCGACGAGTCTGTATAATCGTCATTCAATGTGTAATTAGTATTTACGGTTATCGTTAATTTTTCAATTCTAGAATAGGAGAAGAAAAATCATTGAGAAAACATTTGGAAGGAGCGTTCGTCCAACGAGCAATTTCACTCGGACGGTCGCGCCCCCGCCCCGCCGCCCATAACCACCTTTTTCGTTTTGTTTTTACGCTTCTCTCTTCGGGACGCAATAACTAGGTACATCCGAAATAGCGATAGTTTTTAACGAGCATCCTTGCATCGGGTATATGAAAGGAGGGGGTAAAGCAGGAGGCAAAGTCAACTCACCCGTTGCCTTGACGTTGAGCGAGCGGTGGTCTGCACTGATACGGTGGAGCCTCCTGTCGAGGAACGCGGGTGTGTTATTAGCCTTGTCGAAGAGAGAAAATAAGAAGAATGCGACAAAAGTGGCGTCGGGCGCGACTTACCTGCTGGGATCCCTCGACATCGGCGAAACGTCTCTTGAGGCCTTGAGACTTTTGTTGTTCCGGCGAGTCGGGCTTTTGGAGGTCGAACGGTGGTGGGGGGATCTGGTGGTGACCAGGTGGCGGTTGCACCGCGTAACGGACCTGTTTATGCGTGTGACCGTTCTGATAGTGCAACTGTTGATAATGTATTCGAGCCTGAAGTTGAACGTGAGGTCCCGCTGCTTGTCCACTCGGCGATTGCTGCTGGTACAACCGAGGAGCATTCTGAGAATTTTGTCGAGGCGGAGGTGGCACACTCGTCACGATGTTGATCGAGTTCGGTATTTGATTGGACAGAGGAGGGGGCAGCGGCGACGGCGGCAGTGGCTGCTGCTGCTTCGGCGGTGGTGGTGGTGGTGGTGGTATCATTTGCGGCGGTGGGACCGGTTGAGGGCTAGCTTCTACGACCGGACAATCGAATCCCGGAGGAGGACCCTCGTGGGGTGGATGTTGATGCGGAGGATGACGATGATGACGATGATGATGACGTTGATAATGATGATGGGGAGGCGACTGGGTTGTGGTGGTGGTGGCGGCGGCGGCGGCGGGGACGGTGGTGGCGGTGGCAGCGGCGGTGGTGGTGGTGATGGTGGTGGTGGCGGCGGTCGGCAGGAGGAAAGTTTGGGCGGTCGGTGGAGGAGCCGGAAGCGGCAAAGGAGGGAACTGCGTGTGAATCAGCCGATGGGTGACTCCCATCGGATGTTCCTGATGGGGGGTCGTGTGCTCGGCGGACTGAAGCACGAACTGTGTCTGAGGTGGAGGAGGAGGAGGTTGATACTGTATCTGATAGATTTGAGGTATCGGCGGTGGCGGATGATTCGGTGGGAAATTTGGTGGGGGGAAATGAAGGTGTAGAAGAGACGGTGGTGGTTGTTGAGTGAGGTTGATCGACGCCGCCGTCGTTGATTCCCGAAGCGGCATTGGTGATGGTGGCGGTGGTGGTGGTGGTGGTGTTGCTGCTGTTGCTGCTGATGATGATGTTGCTGCCGGTGGTGGCGGTGGCGGCGGTTGTCGAAGATTCACGTTTAGAGTTTCTACGCGCGACGGAGATGTTGTCGGGGATTGGTTGGGTTGAGCGTAAACGTAAGAGTCAGCGGTAGAAACGCAACCATCGTTCGTACTCGAAACGAACGACGATTGTTGGACAGGCTGATGCGAGGGCGGCGGCGGCAGTGGCGGCGGTGGTGGTTGGTTCATAACGTACATTTGCGCGACCGGCTGGGTCGATGACGAGTGCGTGGAAGAAGGCGGTGGTGGTAGCGGTGGCGGCGGCGGCGGCGGCGGCGGCGGCGGTGGCGGCGGCGGCGGCATTGGTATGTGCAAAGGTTGTCCCGAATGTATCTGGTATTGGACCGGACCCACGGTAGGCGGCGGTCCAATCAGTTGAACCTGACCGACCGGAGGTGGCGACACGAACGTCTGCAGCTCCTGTGCGTAATGATGAAAGCAAGAGTCAACAGAGTTGTACTCGTCCCCCGGTCTTTATTCGTCGAATCCTTCATGGACGGCAACAACTTGCTTGTTTAAAAAAAAATTGATCGCTTTCGTCCGTAAAGGATTCGGAAACTCCTGAGAGAAAGAGAGGAGGGGGGGGCGGGCTTGGAGTACTTGAGTCTGATTCTGCGGCAGCAGGCGAGTCGCATGCGCCGGAATGTGTACCCCCCCCGGCGGAGGAACCGTCACACCCGGAATAGTGATTACGTTCGATTGCGTCAGGGCGCCAATGTTCATCGTTTGAAAATGGGCTGTGCGCGGAGGGAAGAAAAAGAGGTAAATGTTATCGCGAAAGAAGAAGCGCTCAATCTCGTTAGGTGAAATCTTTAAGTTGTACCTTGTTGCGAGTGGCGAATGGGCGGTGGTTCGAAGATCGGTTGTTGCTGAACGGGCGGCGGTTGTTGCTGTACAAAGGACCGAAGCTCCGACTGCATCGTTTGTATCAAATTTATCGCCAACTGCTCGGCGCTTCGAAGACCCTCCAACTTTTTATGCCTACAAACGGAGAAGACGACACGTCGTACCTACGCGGAGCATTTTGCGCTGGAACCGACAAGTTTAATTGTACTCGCTCTATGTAGAGATGAAGGGGCTCGGGTGATTCGGTTCCCAAGATGGGATCGACGAATCGTGATCCGCGACCTCGCAGTGTCACCGTAGCGCCCGTCTCGCTTCCGATGTAAAGAAGGTTGGCGCCGTCGCAGCCGATTATTCTTCCTCCGAGATTGAAAGCCGGGGGTGCGTCTTCTATACCTATACGGATCTTCTCCTGCAAAGGACCGTCTGTGAGACGGCGCCGCGGACGATAGGAGGAAGAAAGGTTCTACTCACCACCGAAGGAACTCCCGAACGGAGACTGGTAAGCGGCGGCGGCGGCGGCGGCGGCGGCGCATTTGTAAATCTGCTCGGCCGGTCGACAGAAGCGTACCTTTCCATCTCGACGATTTCCTCCATCTTGCGCAGTGCGACTGACGAATCAAAGACAAAAGCGAACAAAGATAGAACGAAAAGACGCGTTTGGCTTTCTTCTTTTTGTACGTACGATCGATATTGAGTTTGGAGTGTCCCTGAACAAAGAGATAGAGCGGCCGTTCGTCGGGACGACGCCGCTTCTCCGCTTCGGTCATGAATCTGCCGCGCGTCGAGACGGTCCCTCCTTTCGATCCGAGAGAGCAAAAAAACATTACGAGGTGCGCGACATATCGTTGCCGCCTCGGCCGCGAGGACGCTTACCCGAATAATTGTTGATCTCGTCCTGTACGTGGCCTTTGGTAAGAAGACTTCTGGCGCTCGGCGTCGTCTCGTTGATCTCAAATTCGGCGCTGTACGTACCTCCGCTCTTAAATCCGCCGTTGCTCGACGACAACAACGCCGCCTGTCGATACGAGGGTAAATAGTTCGTCGGTGGGACGAAGAGGCGAGAGAACAAAGGTAGACGCCTACCTTGTTGTTTCTCCCGTTCGAGCCTCGGAATTTGCCTTTCGCCATGGGGAGATGATATATTTCTCGATTCTCTCACCGACCGATTTGACACGTTAGTTTCGTAACCATCGTTCGGGAGTGTTACTCGCGAAAATTTTCGCACTCGATAATCGGTAACTTTACGCGAAAGTTTAACTCTGTTGGCCTTATCGAACGAATTTGCTGAGGGAAAAAAGACACACACACACACACACACACAGCGCGTATCTCGAGAACGGAAAGATCGTTCGCGTTCGTTTCCTAATTGATACGCATGTACGAAATTTGCTCGACGACGGGCTGTCTCGCGAAAACGCCCGTCATTCGACGCACTCAAATACAGCAGACGACACGAATCGTACTTGTCGCACTTGGACGGGTTAACCGAGAATAATCCGGGAGGAGCAGCGAGTGGAAATCGATCGCGCGCGAGCATACACGAAAGTCGTATCGCCTAACAGCCAAGACAGCCCGCATTTACGCGCAGCCGACCGAACCGAAACTAACCTCTGGTCGTATCGCCGCTTATCGCGGGCTCTTTTATTTCTTTTCTACAAATATCCCTCTCTTGCTCGAACGCGATAGTTGTTTGCAGCGGTGCCCTCGCGCGCCGCCACTTATCGGGGTTGTAGCGCGGTAGGACGTCTCGCCGCCGCGTAGGGGCTACGATCGTTCCAGCGTTTTTCGCCAGCGCCCACTGGTCCGAAATCCCGAAAAAGCGGACATAATTCCGAATTCGGGTGTTTTTGGGGTCGCTGTATACGAATAGGAAGTGTCAAAATTTCAAAAAACAAAATGACGGATCCGATGCGATAAAAAAATCCTTCAAAAACCTGTATGATTCGGGTGAAAGTCTGTGCTCGCGGGGCGGGTTTTTGGGGTCGCTGATTACGCATCTGAAGCGAAGATTTCGAAAATCACACAATGCTGGACTCAAGATGGACGGCTACTTTTTCGAGAGTCGATTTCATTGCGCGAAATTCATTTTTTAGGAGTTTCCAAGGCTGTGAAGGTTTGGGAAGAAGAGCTTTAGGATAAAATAATTAATCCCTGTTATAATGATACTGAAAATTCATTTTCATATAATCTTACAATGTCTACTCCTACTACTACTACTACCACAACGTCTTACTCGCTATCTAATGTATGTGGTGCAAAATCGTTGTCATCTTCAGATTCATCGCTCTCCGTATCGATCGAAGAGATCTGACTTGATTCCGCAACTGTGAAGGTGAAGGTGAATAGTTCAACCGCATCTGTGTCGAATGATTTCAGTTTTTTTTTTCGCAGGAACTTTACGCAAACTAGATATTAGCGGATCTGACGTTATCAAAAGTCTGCCAAAAACTTATTCCATGGTTTTAGTTACACGATTCCCGAGCTTCTTCGGAGATTAGCCCGATAGGCAATATCACAGAATCAATAATTTCAGGACCGTGTATCGGAATTTTGTGCACTGTTGTTGGCATACAGGTCAACAAATGTTCTTGCAGTAATTTCTGTGTAGACGCGAAATTTTGGCATATGTATCTCGAACCCACAAGAAATCACCTGCAATATCATATGAAATCGCTTTATCAATTCCTCGTCAAATCCCGTTATAGAAGCAGAGATTTCCGAATTTTCGAAAAACCGCCAAGCTGTATTTCCGTCATTTCAAGTTTCGTAGCCTTGTTTTCGTTGATCAACAATAAGCCCTAATTTGTCACGAAAACATTGTTGTATATGTTTGTTTTCTTCTCTCAAGTTCTTCTTTATCCTCTTTGCGCGCTTGCCACTTTTTTATGTCTAATTTGTAAGATACGCGCAAGCAACTTTCGGAAAACCGTGTCCGAGCATGCAGCGACGATATTCCGAATTTGAAGTAATCTTCATTGATCGGTCTTTGCAACATCTTATCGATATCATTGAAATCTTTAGACGTAGCGCCACGGAGGTAGCAACGCATACTTGACGATGTATTCGTAATCGAATTACAAACATTACCATCTATCATTGTCAACACCAGTTTGAAATGGATGTTAATTTTTCTTCCGTAAAGTATGGTTTCAAAGTGCACAAGGTTTTTTTTCTTGCGCCCGGTGCAACCAACTTCTGTCCTAGTTGCTTCGGCAGTTTCATGCAAAAAAAAAACTATTTTTATCGGGCGACGAAATCTTGGCGACGAAGCACGAGGATTTCTCCAAATAGTAACCTGTGGATTGACTTTATCATATATTTGCAAGGGGACAAATGAAATAAAAAAATGTTGGCATCCGATTTAGTGCTTTGACCAGAAGTGCCATCGCATCCCCATTTGCATATCAATTCTAAACCAGCAACATCGTTTTCAGGAAGACTTCCAATCACTTATCAGGGTAACACTTTTTCTTAGCTTCTAATACAGTGTAATATAATCCTCTACAATTTATCATAGCGTATGTGAAACGTATTAATTGATATACGCTCTTCGTCACTCCGCCTTTTACAACAAATGATAATAGTTCGTTGCCTGTCAATATACTCTTTCTGGAACGTGTTCCATAGATTCCCGGTCCTTTGATGCGGTTGATGGACTGCCTTCTGTGAGATCCCCAATTACCTTCCCAATTGCCTCTAAATTTCCAGAAGCCCGGAGACCCATTTGTGTAGCGTAGGCTAGTTCTTGGACGCTGTATTGTCCACGAATCTTTTCTGTCTTCCTCCGTTTTGACCTGTCACTCAAATCGTCCCAACTTGTCGAAGGACGCGCTGTGTTTTCCGTGGAAGTCTTCGAACCTTCATTTTCATTTGTGAAAAGTATAGGAACGTTGAGCCAGATGTCGAATTTTGCATAGAATCTGCGTTTTCTATCCTGTTTGCTTGTTTCCACCTTTTCCTGAATTCGGATACTATTGTTTTCGGGGCATCTTTTTGATTTGGCGGCAAAGTGTATGGATGCTCCTGTTTTTTGAAACCTGTGCTTCAATAATTTCACTGACCACGTTGATGTTCCCATTTAACACTGGTTTCGCGAATTCGAAAATTTCCCTCCTCGTGAAAGAGACATTACTTTGGTATCATCCGGGGGATCTGTAAGAATTGAAAAATATGATTATTTAAACGAATTATTTTTACCAATTTCCTGTAAACCACATTTTGGACGCGAAAACTACACGGAAAAAACAGGGGCCTCGAACTTTAGAATTAATAGTATGCTTCTAAAAAAAATATATCATTAAACATCAAAAAGTATTGAATGGAAGATAAAAATTGTAATTATGGTATAGTAATAATGAAGAAATTATACATTTTATTCGGCATATAGTGATTTTTTATAATATTCAAAACATATTTTGCCCACGTGATTGGAACAATTAGTTTCCAGTATTCTACAAAAAGTACGGTATAAAGAGTCACATTTTACTATTGGTTTTTTCCCTTAGGTACACGCTTTTCGCGTTTGTTACCTATTCGTTCCCATCATTATACCGTTCTTTCCTCTACTGTTTACTTCTTTTTTGTCTCCATCTTTCTCCCTGTTCCCCCCCGTGGCGGCCGCAGCCGACTTCCCCCTCTGTATTATATTCATCATGACATTTCTGTCATGGGTATAGGGAAACTGCGGAAAACCTATACCAATACAGCCGGTCATCGAGTTCGCCCCCCAGTCGTAGAACTAGTCTTATTTCGCCGCGAAATGCCGAAGAAAAACATTTCACGACGAAATGTACGCGACTGGGATTCGAACCCGGGACCTCCCGGTCCGCTGGTTTAG
Organism: Ophion ellenae; assembly: GCA_963210295.1. NCBI lineage: Eukaryota > Metazoa > Arthropoda > Insecta > Hymenoptera > Ichneumonidae > Ophion > Ophion ellenae. The sequence continues at coordinate 224,345 of OY723390.1, forward strand.
TGGCGAGCACGCTAACCACTAGACCATCGCACCAGTCCAGTCACATTTTACTAATAACTTGGCAATATTTTTCGCTATACGCCGAAGATTCATGCTATACGTATAGCAAAATCCATATGAAAATATAGCGTATGTTTTATGTAAGATAGTTTCAAATGTAATATGCACGCATCATTTTTACTATACAGCATATAGGACTCGCGCCTATGCGAGAATAGTTTCAAATGTAATATGCACGCATAATTTTTACTATACGGTGTGAGATTCAATTTTACACTTCTATAACAACAAGTCTTAGCATTGCGAACTGGCAGTAAACACTGCTATACTTTTCTAGCACTGAATATTAGAATTCCGGCAAACAGTGTTAGAATTTGAGGTCGTATTTTTCTCCGTGTACGAAAAACTGCCGAAAGTGCACACATCTTGCCACAAAAATAATAACTAAAGCCAAAAGAGCAGCTATGTGTCGCTAGTTTTTGGATATGTTTTGAAGAAATGTCTAAGCAACAATGTCCATTTCGATTCAGAGCCCCCCCACCCAACCCCACTTTTGGCTTGTTGCTTTTTTTAACACGAATTTTTAGAACGCGGCCAAGGAAAACACCACCGCACCGTTATTAATGATTCACTCTTTCATATATTGTTAATAATATTTCCGCACAGGACATTCAAATTCTACTTACTTTTCGGAGAAGAATCCATTTTGTAAAATGCAAATCCGTTAACTTTTCACTGTTGTAGACGCTCCAAACTTTCGTGTTATTTCGCCGCGTGATGAGCAAACAGTGCGGTCGCCCGACGCTCACGAACGTAATGCGTTCGCAAGCGAGGTAGGGACGCTGCTCCCCCTTTCTTAACTGTCGAAACACATAGTAGGGGTACACCACTGCAACTATTCCAACCATTAAAAATCCCAAGAAGATTTTGTTTTGTTTTTGTTTTTGTCCGGTTTGTTCGGGATTTCGGACCACTGGAAGCGCTCGTAGAGTTACAATATATTCATATACTTATATATAACAGCCAGCGCGTCTTGCATAGCCCTATCGATAAGCCTGTTTTCGAATCTGGCCTTTCTCATGTACAACCGATTATAAAGGTAAATGAATATTTATGTCTCAAAAACGACGAGTCGCGTTGCGAGTTTTCCATCAAAGAAATCGTCCAGTCTCGGTATTTTCGAGATCTCCCTTGTAACAACTACCTATGCGTTTTACTTGAACGCTCCGCAAAGTCGACGCGAGCGAGGCGAAAACAAAACAAAAACGAAACAAGCGCTTCCCAACCACGTCCTCTCTGTGTCAAACGGTTCGTTCTCGTGAATCGCGTACGGAAACGTGATTTTTTTTTCGCAATAAAGTCGAAATGATTGGGTAATCGTTGAAATCTACCAGGTAAGCCGTGCGTCACGAGAAGATCATCGATGCGTGTGTTGGCACCGCTGCCGTCGCCGTCGCCGCGTCGTCGTCGCCGACAACGCTGTTGCTTCTCCGTGACAAATTATGCATCATTCGTCGTGGCTCTTTCCCGGCACGTGCAGCAGCAATATTCACAGCCAAACGAGCGACGCAGCTTTTCAGGATGGTTCGACGAACGTAAACGTCAATGTTGATAACAAGAAGCAGATGTTGACGAGTTTGGATGTAAATTCGTTCGTCCGATCGGTCAACCGCAATGGCGGGATTCAAATGCCGGGCGGCGGAGGTTTCTTATTCAGGGCTGCCAACCTCAAAGAGCGTAAAGAGAAATGGCGGAGCGTCGAGAACGAGTGTGAGGACGGGAACGTTGGTAAGAGTCTCAATGACTTTTTGAGTATTTTGAACGACTCGGTCGATCGTGTAGCGGTGGTCAATGAATCGACGGAGCGTACAAGTACGTCGAGCTTCGGGATGAGTTTCCGCTCGTCGAAGGAGCACGATGCCACCGCCTGGAGCGATCTCATTAATCTCGTATCGACGACCGCTCACGAATTTCGTTGCATCAACGATAATGAAAGAACAAAGGATTCGAGGACGAAACTAGCTCCTGTTGCTTCTACCAACGATGCTACCCGTAGACTGGAACTCGTGGAAATTTATTCCGAGATGCGCGGTAATTCCGATAAGGACAACGAGAAGGGATCTTTTCGCGCGATACGTCCACTCGAAGCTTCCCCCACCCCGCTTAAAGACATAATCGTCAAGCAGCAGGATGAGATACTCCGAACCGAGTCCTTCGAGAAGGATCCATGGCCAATCGGACTTGCGGTGACAAGCCGAAACAAGAATGTTCCACGTCATTCGATAAGAAGCGATAAGCCGGCGATGGCGGCTGCTGTCCCCTCCGATCCGATCGATCCGACCGATCAGCCGACCAGATTTGGATCGAGATCTTGGCCAATTTTTTCGAGTAACCGAGCCGATGTCGATGATTTCGTAGAATCGACAGACGTTGAGGGAAATAACGAGACCGCTTGCTCCTACGGAAGCAACGAGAACGACGAGGGGAGCTTGTCGCGATTAACGCGGCAGCAGCCTGGAGTGATGAAACGACGCGCAAAAGTAGACAAGCGCTCGAACCAGGAAAATTTTCGAAAGAACGATGCGGAGGAGGCGGAGGAGGAGGAGGAGGAGGAGGCAGGACGGGAGGAGTCGAGTGAGCCGAGTGAGCCGAGTTGCGATCGAGAGGAAACACACGTGGCAAGGAAAAAGGAAGCAAGGCCGTACATAGATGTAGGCTCGAAAAGGCAGGAGCAGCGTCGAGCGGCAGTGGCGAATCCACGAGACACGGACACCCTCGTCTCGGCAAAGCCATCGAGAATCGCGATATTGGAGAAGGTTCGAAAGACGGGGACGGGGGCGGGGAGTTTGTGCGGAAAAAGAGTCGGGCCAGGCAGTACCAAGGGAAACTCGGGCATATCGAAGCAGCAGCGGCTGTTGGATACCGAAAGCCATCAGCAGCCGGCTAGCCTCGTTGCGAACAAGATGAGCCTTCCGAAGTATCGCCGCGGACAGGTAAGCGGAATGGCTCGATGCGCGACACGCCCGCCGACTCCCGGAGTTGTTTCCAACAATGCCGAACATTCGTTAAAATCCAGCTCGAGCGTGATTATGGAAGCGCGAAGAAAGGGGGATGAGGGGTGGGGTGGTGGTAGAAAGAGCAGCGGGGTGAGCAGGACATACCTCGAAGGCTCCGGGACGGTAAAGTACAAGGTAGCCGAGAAATTACCGGCAAAAACGACGATTGCCGCCGCCACCCCCCTTCTATCGTGGAGATCAAAGACATTTGTCGATCGGAGCAGAAGACGGGACGACGAATCGAATGGTTCTCTCGCCGCGATGAGGCCGAACGAGGTGACCGCGAGCCCGCGCCCAAACATTCCCGATGAAAAGAGTGAATTTCAGGAGAAGCACGCGAGGTCACTGAGAATGCTCAAGAGCATACTGTCTCATCGGGTGGCAGCGGGTTTCAACGCGGAGAGCGGCGGCGGCCTTAAGAGAGACGCGAGGCAAATACGTTCGAGAATCTCGCTCGAAAGCGCGATAAGATCGCAACTTCCGGTCTCCATCGGGCGATCCTCGAGAAATAAAAATAGCAGCCCCGATTCGCCGAGATCGTCGAAAACGTTGTTCGAGAAAGTAGCGATTTTTACGGAGCCTCGGGATCCGGTGAGAAAGTTAGGATTAGGCAATTGTTTCGCCAGCAGCTGCTGCGCCAGATCCACGAAAGCCACGGAGCCCGCCACCGTAGACGATGCTGGTAAATGTTCGATCGCAAAGTCTTTCCGAGTCGCCGAGAGTCAGACTCTCTCGTTTACCGTTGCCGACAAGGATTCCAGCACGATCGAAAGGAGGGCGGCGACGGCGGCGGCGGCGGCGACAAGCACGTGCGCGATAAGCACGAGAGACGCTTGGACCGATTGCCGTCGCGCACCAGTATCCGCAGCCGCTGCCTCCTCGAGAAACGTTGCATCGGGCAAAGACTCGGAAATAATCTTCATCTCGAGAGAATGTAATACCGAGAGTGCTGCTGGCGGAATATTCGTCAAGAGTCGCGGGGTTTGTTTTAGGGGAGCGCGCAAGCTCAACGCTAGCTGCCAAGTGAGCAGGCCTATGAAATATTCCAAGGACGCGGCTTGCGGCGAATACGAGGAGGTTGCCTCGCGGCAACTGCCGATAACGAAACTCATCGTTGATACCGTCGATCGTTCGGTCGACTCGTTCGGGCCTGAAACCGTCGAGAACGCGTGTCAGGTGGATACGAGGCGGATGGTCGAGGTCGCGATTGGCGATGAACCTTGCCACCAGTCGGACCAAACTCCCAGTCTCGGCCCCCCTACCGTCGAGATCCTTCGGGATGTTGCCCCAAGCTGCGTAAAGTTGGAATTGCAACGCTTCTCGAGCGAAGAATATCGATGCTTCTCGGGTTCCTCGTTCCTCGTGTGGCAGGGAGCAGCGGTAGCTCCGGTGTTGAACGATGCCTCGACGAGCAGCTCTCTTGATCGGCTGCAACCGCCGCCGCCTCCGCCTCCCGAGCACGACGCACGGTCGTCCCGAGGGCGAGCCATTGCCGCCGCCGTTCCTCATCCTCTGCGGATCCTTGTTGAGGGAGCTTCGCTTTTCGACTGCCGTGTGAAAATGTTTCGGATGAATAATTGGTCGAAAGCGTGCGGAGCATCGGAGCAACTTGAATCGAGGCGTCGAGCTTTGTCGCTCGAATGTCGAAGCACTCCTCCTCCCCCAACATTGCTTGAAATTGAGACAAAAGAATCGCAGATTGCCGTAAAGCATGCGCCAATCTCGGCTGCCCGTTACGAAATGATAACGATCGTCATCCAAGATCTTTTGGAAAACGTGGTGCGCAATGTCGAGGCCAAGAGAGAAGCAAAGATTCTCGACGCAGCCTTCGAAATAATTCACGGCAATAGTATTGCCGAAAAGGAAAAATACACAGCGGCCGCGAAGCACCAAAGTAGCCGGCAATTTTTTATCCTATCGAGAAACAGTCTGCTGACCGTTGTCTACGGGACCGTGTGCTCCTTCGTTTTTTGGGCCCTACAATTTTCCATCACTTGCGATTCTCTATGATTTTTTTTTATTAAAATACGTCTGTAGCGTCGAACAAATAATGCATCTTTATTCGAGAGTTGTCTCAATACGACGCGAGGGGTATATGACTTTTGGCGTCGGCGAGAGAAACTATTGGCTACGTTTCTTTTTATCGTAGGAGAAACGGCTTCGAGGGGCAAAATCCTCGCTTGGCGTGTTAACGGTTCATTTTCCAGTTTCACTCGCAAGCCCAGCTGACCGATTTCAGTGAAACAGAAATGAAAGTTCTTCTCGTGCTAAACGATATCGGGAATCCACTATGGTTGTATTGAAGAAAAAACAAATATTAAGCCACGAGCCACCTTTTTTTTTCTCTCAGCACACATTGAAAGAAGAGGGGACATTTTATTGAACGTTGAATGAAGGGAGGCAAAATTAATGTTTACGTATTTTTGCCGTATAGCAAGCTCAATGAATTCCTTCTACGAACCCGAATATTTAACGATTAACGGATTTTTTAACTGAGCTTTTAAGGAAAAAAATTAGCCCCCCCCCTGTGCATTTCCGATCATTTTACACGAGAATAATTGTCCTCTTTGTTCCACTGGAATATCGCGGTGGAGCGCTCGCTTGCGGATGATGCGACTGCAAAATGAAGCGCGCCTCGAAACGCGTCTCTTGAAAGGGTCGTCGGGGGCACCTTTTGAAACAACTTTCATTTCCACCGATAAAAAAAGGTATCCAATAGTTTTTAACGTTTCAGGATATACACGAGAGTTTTAAAAAAATCAAAAGCGGCGAGTATAATGTTGCCCGTGATAAGATACTCGCGAGCATCAGTGGTCAAAGACGGGAACGGCGGTGCATCCGGTAATGTCGGTCAGCTCGGTCGAATCGAAGGTAGCGACGATCCGTTGTTCTCCGGATTTTTGTGGAACGAGCTCGTGCTCTACTCTCACTTCCTCCTCGGGAGCAACGTCGCGGAAGGACAGTGTCTTTTCCTTTGAGAGGCCCGGCCCGGCGTACTTGAATTGACACTTGGTGAGGGGCCTCTTGAGAGGGTTGCGGAAGCTCAAAATAATCGGAAATGATCTACCAACGACGAGGTGGTCACCCTCGATCTGCGCAAACAAAATCAGCCTTACAAACCTGACCGCGAAAGCGAAAAGATAATCGAGAGGGACTTACTTTTATTTTGATGGTGGGTTTGAGAACTTGAAAATCGTCCTCGTCGGCCCAAGTCTGATTGGTCTCCTTGACCGTACCGATAGCGGAAAGTTTCATAATCGAGTATTCGACGAGCTTGTCAAAGTAATCGTCGACGGTGATCTTCAGTCGGAGTTGCTCGCCTATCGTAACCCAAAGAGAGAGTGTGAGAGAGAGAGGGAGAGCTGAGTCGACGCGAGGGCCTGCTCGTTGGATAGACGGAAAAGAACAAGGGATATCATCGCGCGGCTGACTCACGGGCGTTCGGGTGCAAGACAAAATCGCCGGCGGCCTCTTTCACTTTCTTCGCCTTGATGCCGTTGTAATAAACGCTTTCGGCGGACAATGCCATGGAAACGGTGCGTTTCTCGCTCGACTTGTTGTTCATGTTGACGGTGACGGTAAAGGGTTCACCGATATTCACTCTGTCGAGATCCACGAGATCGAACTCTACGTCCTCTTTTTTCGGCGAGGGAAGTTTGAAATATATTTCGGCGTTTCTGGTACTACGTACCGCGCGTAGAAGACTACGACGTTCCGCGTCGGTGCCTAAAATCGACACACGCGGCAGGTATAACGAGTGGGCAATTGGCGAGGAGCAGTCGCATCTAGGCAATAAGATACAATACCTTCGAGAGCCTTGTACGAGGAAGTTATGTCCTCCCGGTCCTGATCGCCGTTGAGGTCGAAGATCGAGGGTGCCTTGGTGAGAATCATCCGGCCTATGCTGAAATCGCAAAGACGTGTGTTTTATTCGAAAAAGGTCTGGCGGGGCAAGAACGGCTGGCTATCCTTGGCCGCGATATAAACGCACTGATAATTGTTGGAATCAATCTTGGAGTAACCAAAGTCGAGGTTAGGATCGGCTTTCCAGCGTATGAGATCAGCGTTGACCGTAGCGATCATGAAGGTAACGTCGTAGTTGTAGCCAACGGCGCCCTGTCTGATCGCCTCGACGGAGGTCGGGCCGCACTGGTGAAATTTTTCCGACTTTTCCTGGGGGGTCGCGTCGATCGCTTGCCAGCCACCGTAACCCGTGGGAAGATCGGGCCTCGCCATCCAGACCTCGTTCCACACGTGATAGTTCCAAATCGAGTCCATTTTCCACATCGAGTCGGGATCTTCAGGGTCGACTTCGGCTTTCGGATCGATGTCGAGCTCTTTATTGTCCTTGTCGTAGAAACGATCAATCGAGAGGGTAGCGTTCGCGTCGTGGGCCGACACGAGATTCGTCACGACCCTCGAGGGTAGACCGAGAGCGCGACAGACGGTCGTTGCGACACCGGCGAATACCCAACACTGTCCGTAATTGACCGACTTGTCCTCCGACGTGTCCTCCGACTTTTTTAAAAATTCCTCGAGAATCGGTACGCTCCCGGTCCAGGACGCGGGAGCTGTGCCGCCTTCGTAATTGCCGCTCCAATTGCCCGTTAGTACTCCGTCGTCGTCGTTAGCGTTTACCTGGGGATAAGTCGCGCGTTATTCGTTGCCCGGCGGCACACTTCACCCCCTCGATCCCCGAACAATACGCATCGTATGATGCACTCACGATTCTCGATATGGCGCGAGAAACTTTTACGGGGTCGCCGCGAGCCTCGTTTCTCAGGCCGGATCTCTCGAACATGAGGAGGCAGGCCGGAAGTACGCAAGCGTCGAATTGACCAAAGCTCCAGGCGCGTCCTCGAGAGCTCCCGTAAGGCCCGACCCAAATTTTACCAACGTCGCTTAGTATGTACTCGTTGAGAAGCTCCTTGTCCTCCATGTACGTCAAATCATCTGTCAACGATCCGGAGCAAACCGCTTTTTCATTTGCCTAATTTGTCCTCTTCATTTGTTTTGCCAAGAGAAAAACGATTTACCCTTGTGCCACGGATTGAAGAGGAGGTAAATGCTTTTGTCGTATTTGTAGGTGTTGGGTGGTGCTCGACTGCCCAGCGTCGTAGTTTCGACGTGCAAAGTCCAAACGCCGACGGGACTGTTGACGGGGCTGCAAACTTGAACCATGAGATCCTTCCCTCTTTTTCCGAGGAGTTTTACGCCCCAGCTCTCGAGATTGTCCAAGTATTCGTTTTTCTTCTTGTCATTGAGGCTCCCGACACCTTGAGTGCCCCGCAGCGTGTTTGGATTTCCCCCAAAGCTAAAGAGCAATCTGACAATATCGACGTCCTCCTCGTACTCGCGATCCAAACGGATAACCAGATCGAAGATCTGGCCGCGCCGGAGTACCGGGGTAGCCGGCTCCAGATGCACCAACTCGAACGAATACGTTTGATGAGCCTTGGCGTTCTCCTTCTCGTACATGTGGATACCCTCGACCACCAGCGGCTCCTTCCTTGCACCCATCTGCGCGCGTCTTCCCCCGCCCCGTATCAACCCCAAAAGGCAACCAAACAAAAGGGAAGAAAATAAATCAAGTTTATGCGCGCGCGATTGATGCGCCCGCCGCGCGCACCATGCTAAAACCTCACGTATCGTTATGTACGTGAAGCGAATGCGACTGACGCGATCGCACATCAACGAGGCTTTTCGCAATTATTCCTCAACATCGTTGTACGTGCTACCCCCCTCCCCCGTGGCAGACACGCCAACGTCAAACTATTGGAATAACTTTGAACACGCGTGTTCGATCGTTCGCGAGCGTGACTCGTCGCGATCGAGCCAAACCGACAACACGATCGACAACCAACTTACTCTCGTACAAAATTGCCCCGAGATATATCGTAGAAAAGAGTCTCATTAGATTGAAAGCGAAGATTTTCATCCTAAAAGGAATGTCAGTCGTGACGAGCGAGTTTTTTTTTCTTTTCTTTTTCTTTTTCCTTCGATTACGTCGTTTTCTCTTGAAGCATCTCCTCCTGTATTTCCGCGATTGCGCAAGACTAAGAAAAAAAAATCCTTCCAGCCGCGTGGTGACCTCACGCATCTCTTGTAATATATGTAATTTATTTTTGGCTCCGTTCCATCCATCGATCGAATCATGACCAATGCCGTTCCAAAGAATCGAAAAATACACTCAATAAAATTATCTTTCCACGCGCGCGCGCTGGAAAGAGAAGTCGAAAGATTAAACCGGTATTAACAAGGACGCCCATTTATGTGTAATCGTTCGAATGTCTTGTTATGTAAATCGAGGACAATAGAAATATCTTCGTGAATGTCTCGAAAATATGTGAACAAGTGTACACTCATTTATACATCAGGCACAATAATGAAAGAATATGAAGAAAAAAATTGGAAATTTTTCGTTCATGTTGAAAAGGCCGTCGTGGTGTGAAAAACGGTCGTAGAGGAAAAACAAAAAAGGCAGATTGAAGCTTCAAGTCTCTAGATCTGAGATCCTGCGATCAAATATTTGTACCGATGACGATTTTCAAGTAATCACAAAAAACCAGCAGACATTTTTTTCTTCAAATTGGTGCTCATCTTTCGAAACGTGTACGGGGATCGATGAATTATTTTCGGTAATGTGATTCTAAGAGTCTTTTAGCTTGATTCTTTCTCTTTAATTTGAGCGGTCGAATAGTTCTGTAAAAAGGTTTTCCGTCGAGTGATCACGGTGTTGAAAAATTCACTCTTGACTTTGATCGTCAATTACTCGGCAACAACTAATGGTCGTACAGAAAATAAAGGGAGGGTTCTGAAAATATGAGAATCATCTTGATAAATGCATTAAAAAAATAAAAATGTATCCTTCAATTGACTTTTCAGCAAAATGTTGCAATTTCTTAGGGATACTTTGAGGAAATAGAAAAATGAAAATGATCCTTCGTCTGTTCGTTAGTTGAACAGTTATCCCGAGTTAAACGAAAAATCGTGAAAGGTCATTTTTTTTACCTTCCTTTTTATCAAATTTTTCGAATCGAAAGAAAGAAATTTCATAAAAAGACAATAGAAGCAACTTATAGATAATAGTCGCAAGTTTTCAGAACGGTCCCTTTATTTTCTGTACGACCATTAGGTCCCGAGTAATTGATTATCAAAGTCAAAAGTGTCTTTTTTCCTTTAAACACCGATAACTCGGCGAAAAACCATTGTACAGAGCTCTCCGACCGCTCAAATTGAAAAGAAAGAATCAAGCTAAAAGACTTTTCGAATAAAATTACGACAGAAAATTCATTGACGCCTGTGCACCTTTCGAAAGATGAGGAAAAAATTAGAAAAAACAAAATCCTCTGATTTTTTTATCATTACTCTAAAATGGTCGATGATAAAGATATTTGACCTCAGGATCAAAACTAGAGACTTGAAGCTTCAATGTGCTTTTTTGTTTTTGCTCTACGACCATTTTTCACGCCGCGACGGCCTTCTGAAGATCAGCGAGAAATTTCCGTTTTTTTTCATATCCTTTCGTGCCTAGTGTGTGTGTGTGTGTGTATTCGTCGGACAACGGGTTTTCATAATGAGATGGAAAAGATGTTTCTCGTAAAAGTAAAAGGGTTGCCGTTAACGATACGCAAGGATAAGGAACCGTCAGTTCGTAGCCGAGCCGCATGTATATTTATATAATCCGCTCGAAAAGAGCGTGAACTTGAGATAATTTTTTACTTCATCTCCATATATACATCATTTGTGGCGATAAAAGATACCGCGGTTTAAATTGGAACGTTTATTTGCTTCTTCCGAAATGTTGACTGACCTTGTTGGTGTAGAGTGACGATGAGTTGTGACAAAAGCGAGAGCGAAACTCCCCTCCCGACGGACCGAAAATCGAGCGACAAAAGTTGGCGTGCGAGAAAAGTGACGTTTCTTCGCGGACTAACGTTCCGAACGCGACGATCCGCCGTTTTATAAGGGCTTCCTCGGAACGGAGCGCGAAAGGCCCCTCCCAATCATCGGAAAAAGTGGACAGGCAGTGGGAACGAAAAAAAAACGTCACAGGCGAGACTTGCAGATCCGGGCCTGCCATAGCCAATACAAGCCGCATTTCATTTTGCCAGACTCTTGACTTTTTGTTCTTTTTTTTTTTTCATACACTTTTTCAACAATAACGAGATAAAGTTGCCCAGCGGTTATAGAAATTTGCGAGCTCAACCGCAGAGACGCAGCGGAAACTCTCCCCGCGCGCGCACGCGGCCCTTCCGAAAACGGAAGGAAGCCCATTATAGTCGCGGTTACTTTTTATCTAATCGTGTCGCCAACTAGGTGTAGCAATTAGTGCGCTTGACTGTGCACTCTTATTCCTTATTCTCACACGAGACCCATTATCGCGATCCTCATACATCCTCTTATTTAGTTGCCGGCTGTACGAAACTTTCGAATCAACTTGAGGCCAAATAAATAAATATCTCGGCCAAAGAGGGACGCGATAGAACATTCCGGCTAGTTAGCTTTACATTCAACTAGGCCAAAAATTCCATTTCGTTGTTGTCATTTTAACATCTGCAATGATCCGCGACGTTTCTTGCTTGTCGCGTTTTTCAATGTTTTTTTGTCCTTTTTCTTTTCGTCTATATATTTCTACAGTCGCGGATGATTATTTTAGGAATTTTTTTCTAGCAAAAAATCGAATAATTTATGTAAATCGCGCTTGAGGTTCTCGAAAGTGTGCGTCGCAACTCGAGATTAAGAGGATTGGCCATAAAACGGGGGGTCGCGGGGGCGAAATTATTATTTTAAAAGTTCCGTTAAAATATCATATAATCTCAACGTTAACCGCAAATCAAGCACTGAAGAAACAAAATTGAAAAACTGTCACACCAGAATAATAATTTCGATAATCCATGTACTTTTATTAAATAATGTACACAAAAGTAGGTGGAACAAGGGGAATAACTTTAATTTATTCAACTCATGTAATTAAAACACCAATTTAACAAACTGTAACGATTTTTTTTAACCGTTTTTCTTGGTTCGTGTGACATTGCAATTATTGAATGTTAGATTGCCACTAGGGCCATTTATGGTTATATTACAGTTATTGGAAACATAATTCGGCCATAATTCGGCGCCTCCTCTTCAGTTAAATTTTGAACAAATAAACCAATGTCCGGATGATAAAAATAAGCTCCTTTTGGCTGCTTTGGTTGGATCGTGTTCGCCTTTGAAGTTTAAGGAATAGATAAGCCGGAACTTATACAATTTCCTATTTTTTTCAATGGACATGTAGCAACTCCCGACGTTGAAGCGGCACTATCATCATTTGTGGCCCTTTTACCAACGTTAACCCCAGAAACTGATGGTTCTTGCTCTATACCAGCAACAACCCTCATGGTTCGTTTCGCTATCTCCATGCCATCGGTAATTTGCGCACAAATCCGTTTTTTATTTTTTATGGAGTCAGCAATGTACCCGAAAGCTACCGTCGCCGATTTCCAGCCCCCGTGTCGCTGCAAAGTTGTTATGTCGGCACCAGCGTCAACTAGGAGAGTTGCCGAAGTTCTCCGAAAACTGTGACCCGTGAAATTATGTGGGTCGGGCAGATTTAAATATTCGGCGATGTCTCTTGACATCGATCCGAATTTATTTATTCCCACGGGTTGTTGGAAGCATGTCCCTTTGGTGTACCGAAGAAAAAATCTATTAACGGAACAATTTTTCGGTCTGGCCTGTAAATATTTCCAGCAGAAGTGGAACATTTCATCCGTGATGGTAAAAGATCTTGGGACGTAGTTTTTCGTTTTCGGAACTTGAACGAGAAGGACATCGTCTTCCACTTTTTTAACGTCGCCGACGGTGATATTTACGAATTCTTCTCATCGCAATGCCCCAGAAATCCCGAAGATAAGGGCTACCTGAACATCATTTTTAGCAATGAATAAATCGCGTAACAGCATAAATTTGAGGATGAATATTATTGAAGTTTAACTGACCTTTTCGCATAAATATAAATCATCAGGTGCTTCGTTTAAAAACTTCGAAATGTTTTCTTGTGAAAAAACTTGCGATTTTTTCGGCCGACATCCCAAACTATTTTTTCCTCCTCCCCTAGCCGAAAGTACGCACTTTCCGGCCGCATTTCAGGCCTGGAAGAGCATTTTTCGTGGCCGGCTGACGACCGCTCGCTCTGACAGGATTTTCGCGGCCGGCGATATTTACATATGCACGTTATTCTTTTATCTTGTGCTCGCTCCTGTCAAAGTCGTGTCGTGGTCTCGCAAAGAATTTCGTTCGAGTGTCGAAAGAAAAAAAAAAGAAAAAAAATGGGAGAATAGTCATCAGAAGGTTCCGCAGACGAGGAAGAAATGTTAAGGAATTTTGACGAAGAGGCGAAAATAATTGTCCAATCAGAAACAATTGCAAAAAAGTCTTCTGATCGATACCTCCTCGTTTACAACACATATAACACATGGCGAGAAGAAAACAAAAGATCTCTGTCCAGTTCTGAAGAGAATAATTTAATTATTTATTTTCAACAACTGAAAGGAAAGCTCAAACCACCAACTTTGTGGAGCATCTGGAGCATGCTGAAAAAAAACACCAAGTGTAAAAGAGGGCATCAATATTAATAACTTTGTGAGCTTGAAAAGTCTCATAAAAACGAATGCCAAAGGTTACAGACCAAAGAAAGCTTTCGTTTTAAGATGGGACGAAATCATGAAATTTATGAACGAGGCTCCGGATCAAACCCATTTAGCAATGAAGGTAAGAGTCATTTACGTTTTCCCTTCTCGAATAATACTATTTCAGTTAGTGCCGTTCAATTTGTTCATTGAAATTTTTACAGGTCATACTGATATTTGGGATCTGCGGTTGCCTTCGATGTGATGAAATAACGAACATCAAGATTGAAGATGTGGAAGATTTAACGAATAAATATCTGGTGTCCATCGATCAAAATAAAAATGACTATGCTGGGCAATTTGTCATTGGGAAACTTTTTTACGACACAGTAAAGAAATATATCTCATTGAGACCATCGGAGAAATTCAGCGACCGCTTTTTTATCAAGTATGCAGAAGGCAAATGTGCCCGAATTGCAATTGGACGACATAAAATAGGGGAATTCCCAGAAAGATTGCGGCCCATCTGAAATTACCCGAACGAAAGAGATACACTGGTCATTGCTTTTGCAGAACGTCCGCAACGCTTCTCTCCGATTCTGGTGCTAACATACAAATCTTTAAGCAGCTAGGAAGATGGCGTTCAGATATTATTGCCCAGGGATCCCTCCCCCCCTTTCGCTCGCCTCCTTGCGAGAATTATAGCTTCATTGCATTTCACGAGATGGTCGGCTGACAGCACCAATGACAGCATTAATTGCACGGAATTACATACATTAATTAGGCCCGTACTTTCGGCTACGGGATCAAGAAAAATAGTATACAACCCACGGCCCAAATGTTGGATGCCAGGAAATCCAACTTTCGGGCCTAGGGTCGTAATATACTACTTTTTTTTAAACGTCGTCAATTTGTTATAGCGACCAATATCAATACGATCGTAACTGCTGATTGTGCATTTCAACATCGAATATGTTGCCCATAAATTCGGTGGGGCGTACTTTTTCGATAATTGCGCAAAGTATGATAAATGTACATTTTCGCAAAAAGAATTCGACTTATTGTCGTTGCGACATTTCTTGAATGCGTTATACGCTGCTGTATATAATGTTTTCGATTTACTGGGCAACAAATTTAGAGTCACCGAATTCGCTATTTCTTTTATAGCGTCTGGAACAATTTCGTTTATCCCATCTTCACTAAATTCACTTCCCGAACTGTCCATTTCTGAATGAAAGTTATAATTTCCGTACAACAAACTATGGGTCAGCGTTTCGTCTTCATTTCGCTGTAATTTTTTCTACAACATGAAAGTGTTTTCAGGAGAATCGCTAACCTATCCCTGTCTCGTAATTTGTCCGCTATGAATTTTCAAGCTTCAAATGACATTGAAAAGTATTTTCTTTTGTTTTTTTATGCATCTGTGAAGTTAGGCGATCGATTTTCGTACGGTGTAAAAAAGGGCTACTTAGGTCACGGAAAAGCGTGCATGAAGTGCGGGTTCAGGTCACACTGTGCTATAAAATAGTATACGATACTCGTGTCACGTATCGTCACACGTATCGTAATATACCATTATCCCCTCTCTTTGTATAATCGGAGATTTATGTTTGAAATAAATAAAATACCATGTTTTATTTCTCTCATGATTTTATTGTGTTCTGTGTATCAGCTACACAAAGTACGTAGTGAATTATTGATCTGTCGGTGGTTTTTGGGTTTTGTCACTCTCTCCCTCTCGTATTTTACCTCCAGCTTGCCGTGCTTGCATGAAAAATACACGCTTCCGCTGCGTTCGGGGATATTAAACGCGTACTCGTCGTCGTTGTCATCGTCGTTTCGTCGAAGAAACTTTAACAGAGGTCTTTATAGTGGAGCGTTGCGAATAACACGTGTATACAGTCCTATTGCAATCGTAGCTTCGCGCCACACACACACACACACATCCCGACATGGCATTTAACATTTGCTTTACTGTGCTTTACTTTTTTTTCTTTAATGTTATTTTTGATCGACAACGAACGAATCGACGCATATGCAATTCCAGGAGGATTCAACTCTTGTCGCCCGGGTCGGTAACGTAAACACGCGAAAACTTGTTTGATTCAAATCATTCGATCGTTATGGAAAGTGTAGGACGCGTGTGTTACCCTAAGAGTAAAAAATGGACCGCGTATTCAGTACCCTTCTAAAACGTCGAAAAACATTAGACTTAAGGCAAGTATTTATCGTACTTAAATTTAGAAGAGAGGGGGGAGGAAAAAAAGTAACGCTACGCAATTTCACAAAAATTTCCAACGTCTGTTTGTTTTTCTTTCTAACACGCAGCCGAATAACTTTTTGCCGAGCAATAATTGTTTTCGTCATCAATTTGGCACAGACATTTTTCTCATCAGCCTTGTTCGAGAGGAATTTTGTTTTTTTTTTGTTTTCTTTTGCGGCGCGTTCAGTCTACGTTCGCAAAAGGTCTCAAGCGTACCAAGCAACTCTTTGTCTATCGACACCCACACACACACACACACTCACAGATGTATGCATTTGTACAGCTGGAGCAACCAATGTCGTAGAGGGCTAAACGCATAACCAAAACGATTCAACGAAACGATTTAATATCCCACATAGCGCTGTAAATCAACCGGTAATGAATATGCGCGCACGCATATTCGGCGAACAAAAAATATCTATCTATATATATATGAACAACGCGTAAGACAGTTTATCCCTTGGTTATTTTCGACCATTCGTCTACATATTAATTACATCGATATACAGCTAATCAATATAACAGCACTTTTTTTTTCTCAGATCCAGTGCTGGCGCCGCGAAGAATTCGGCTGCGTTCAGTCTCGCCGTTGTTGGTAATAACGATTTCATCTCGAACGCAGCAACATTTATCTCTCGAGGCCTCAATACCCCCCCCCCCCCCCTCCCCCATTCGTACTATCACAGTCAATCGCCCTTCTCTCCTTTTTCCATATTATTTTTTCTTCTTCCCGTCGAATTGTTCCTGCTCGACAAAATGTCGCGTTGTACGCACAGGCTTCGCATACATTTCATTTTTTTTCTTCTTTTTTCTTACAGTACGTGGCCCGAGTTTACGTCAAGCCCGACCGCGGTTTGTTTTCATCCGAGAAAATCGCTTGCTCTCCCGCTTCCCCCTCACTTTCAGCACCCATGGAATTAACATGTATCGCAATCGTTTCAACGATAGCCTCGTTCGATCTACGATAACCGCCCCCTCGAATTGCGCGCTCTCTCATAATTTGGGTCCATCGTTGCATACGTTATGATATAATATAGTCATTATTTAGCAATGGCATTGCCGGACTAGTTGAAAATATACGATTTAACGAATGGGTTATCTGCGAAATATACATCATTTTGTTTTTATCTACTTCGATAGATATATATGTACGCGGACGAGATATTCACGTCGACGTTGCGGTGCTTTTTGGTCCACCGAGTTTTTTCTTTCTCTTATACTCCCGACTCTAAAATCCAACGTATGAATTTTTACGTTTGAAACTATGAGCGATCTTCCGAAAAGTCAACGAGGAACGTTTAGCAGGTTTGGCGGACCGTTCTGTTACGATCTCGCACGATCCAATCTTCAAAAATATTTTAAAAAGTCGTTAAAGGTAAAATCAAAAGCACCCGGTAACAACCATTTGCCCAATCTGCTTTATTTCTCCTACTATTGCCCCGAGATTTTAAAATAGCGATTGACCCGTTATCGCGCATAATAGCCAACAATGCGTCGATCTGGCGAGGAATGCCTTGTGTAAACTTGTGTCGAGCGGTGTGTGTGTGTGTTTATTGGGACTAGAGGCGGGGCCAAATTGCACTTTGCACGTTTGTAATTTCGACGAAACATTGTTTTGGTGCTTGCAGGCTGCGTAAAGGACACCGGACGAGTAAATATACATGTGTCTGTCTGTGTGTGTGTGAGAGAGAGAGAGAGAGAGAGAGAGAGAGAGAGAGAGAGAGAGAGAGAGAGAGAGAGAGAGAGAGAAGGGGGTGGGGTGACATTTTCAACTTCAACCGGCAGGACTCTTCCCTGTCTCTCGCCAATTCGCATTTCATCCTTTTTTTTTCAATCAGCCGGTCAAACAAAAGAATGGGACACATTTATTTTGTGCTACATACATGTTGGTAAGAAACGAAAGACTTTCGAGCAAAATGCAACAATGCCGAGAACTTGGAAAAAAATCATGAATTCAAGTCCATACTGACTGAAAAAACCGTGTCGAGCAATACCGGTGGAAGGTATCGATCTTTGAGGGATAAACAATCAATTCCGGAGCAGAAAAATTAAGATATCTTTGGTTGAAGCGGACGCAATTGAGCAAGCTCGGGCAAAGAAATCGCTCGAGTTGGCGCACCTAATAATGAAAGTTCCGTTGGTTGTTTCGATAACACGCGTGACTAGTACCAAAAGAAAATCATATGAAAATTGCCCCTCAAGATGGCCTGGCCGTGAAAATGGTAGCCCTATTTCCTCGAGCGTTCGAGGATTCTCAGGGATTTTTTAATAATTACCCGTCTAGCTCTGATGCGAGGAAGCAGCAGCAGCAGCAGCCTATACGAAAGAAGCACCTCTTGCGCAATTGGCTCGTTCGGCCTACGCGATCATCGGCTAATTATACGCTAGTATCGAAAATCTTATCGACGTTGCGTACGTTTAATTCTTCTTTGAGTGAGCGTCGAGGTGAGCGCGTTGTCTTTCAGCGAGTTGCCAACTCCTCATTGCGGGGAGTCTAGGGGCCCTAAATACGACAATACCACGGCGACGTTATAATAATAATACCTACACGCTTGCAAGAACGCGACGGAAGCGATCCGGGTCGCGTCACTTGGGTTCGTTTTTTCTTTCTTTTGTTTTGTTTCGTTTTTTTTTTTTTGTTGTTTTTCTCGTTTTCGTTTTTTCCACAGCTCTGGCTATTTTTGCGTATTTACGTGTCTCTCGTGTGTACGGATATATGAGTGTTTATCGAAATAAAATGGCCGGGCGCTTCATACGCTAGCGATGCGAGAGGAACTCGTGTTATATCTGGGCGAGTTGTTTGATCGGTGTGCGCGGCTGCTGCTGCTGCTGCTGCTGCTGCTGCTGCTCGTCCGGGGGGCTAACTCGGCGACTCTTCGGGTTCGATCGCACGACCGGAAAGAGCCGATTCGGTCCCGCTCTCCGGATTCATCGTAACCAACTGCTGGGACAGAGTCTGCAGGCTCTGTCGGACCTGGCGGCAAAAGAGATAAATATAAAATACGGCAAGCTCGCAATGATTATTGGACAAATATGTTTGTTCGGTGTTATCGGGGTTTGAGTTTGGCAACCTTGACTATTTGGTCGAGATTCGACGCGAGATATTGCATGAGACGATCCTGGGTAAATCTCTCCGGGGAGGCGAGTGGATTATTGACGTAGGCGGTGTGTAATCTGTCTATGCGCAGCATCATGAGGGCCGCCGAGACGTAGAGAGCCGCGAGAAGTCCGACGAGTATCGCGATTATCGTCGCAGGCCTCATTCCGCACCGTATGAACGATCCAAACGAACCGATTTGCGCTTTCCTCTCGGCTGGTAGCCTTTTTGGCAATGCTATTTGCTCCAATCTGCAATCAGAGATGGACATTTGGGGCTATCCGATCGATCTTATACCGGCTGCAGTGCTGGAAGGCTGTGTACCTCGCTGCGGTCAAACTGAGCCTGGGAATGCTGGTTGCGGCGGCGGCGGCGGCGGCGGCGGCGGCGGCGGTGGTGGTGGTGGTGGCGGTGGTTAGGGCGTCGGTAGTATCGGTGCAAACGGTCGGCGCTCTCGAAATCAAATCAGTCCCGCTCTCGGACATACTTGAATCCTCCTCTTCCTCGTCCTCCTCCTCTTCCTCCTCGTCCTCCTCGTCACCCTCGGCGTTAACCTCGGAATCGTCGACGAGCGAGGAGGAATGGGGCGAGGCGAGGAGTTTCGCCTCGACCGGAAGCGGCAAAAGGTCGGTAACGGGATCGCGGGCCTCGAGCGCCGCGTCCCATACCTGCTTCATCAGCTTGAAGGTCGAGTCTCTTGAGAGGAGGGAGCAAAATACGTGTCTGCCGTCGAGAGTCGCGACCGCGACCGCGTTTGGTATTATTCTCGCTGTCTTTTCTTTGCTTATCTTGAGCACCGAGGCGGTCGGTATGAGCAACTTTGTCACGTAGCCGAAAACATTGCTGTAGAAGGCGAAATAGTTCGGAGTTATGTACAGATGACCCTGTAGCAGTATGTCCCCGACGAGGGCGCAGCTGTAGTAGTTGAGCACTCTCTCGTCGGCGGTAACCTGGTCGGAAAATTTTGCGGACTACGATCAGGTCGATTCTGGCCTTGCGCCCACGCACATTCATCGCAACCAAACAATTTCGTTCCGAATCCAACAGAGTCTCGCAATTCCCTTTCAAATTGCGTTCCAACATTTTTTCTTTTTGTTTTCTCTCTTGCTCTATGGCCAATTTCAGGATGAAAATCATTCGGTCGTTATAAATACCTGGGAAAAATGACGATGAAATTTTTTCTGCCTCGCACTGCTCGTAGACGCGGGGGACGATCTCGTCGAGGATCTGTTGACAGTTCCCGCCGTCATCGACGGTGTACTCCTGCTCAATGGCTTCGACAGTTGGCTGCAACGGGAGATGGATATTTCTTTTATCGATAATCCGAAATCTTCCAAAGAAAGAGAGCAACGATTTTGTTACCGAGCGAAACAATTCGATTGTTAATGAAACAAAAATCACTGATCGAACGAAAAATCGAACAAACATGATGGAGAATGAGGTCTACGACGATGAAATAATCGTTATTGCGATATTTTGAAGAAAAAAACGTTCCACCTCGACTGCCTGCGAAGTCTCAAACTCCACAGTTCGTTGCTCCAGACGTCTAGATCCATTTTTGAGGATAAATTTGTTTGAGCAGCGCTTCAAGCTGACGAGAGAAACGAGATCGTCGCGACGACTTTTCGCGAATGAGCGTATCCCGAGGCTTCACCTCTCCTCCGTATCTTTATCGGCTATGTTTGCCTATCTGCATTATCTTGCCGCGTGAATCGCGGGCCTATCGCTGATAAGTCGGTTCTCGACGGCCAAAAAAAAAAAAGAGCAACGAGGCGAAAACTTTTTGGGGGACGCTCTCTGTGCGGAAAATGTTTTTGCTGCTTCAAGTGCGTCTGTGTGTGTGTGTGTGTGTGTGTGTGTGTGTGTGTGTGTGTGTGTGTGTGTGTGTGTGTGTGTGTGTGTGTGTGTGTGTGTGTGTGTGTGTGTGTGTGTGTGTGTGTGTGTGTGTGTGTGTGTGTGTGTGTGTGTGTGTGTGTGTGTGTGTGTGTGTGTGTGTGTGTGTGTGCCGCGATGATTCCGATATCGCAATCGTTTTTATCCTACCATCGATTTACCCCCCCCCCCCCCCCCTCATCATCTTCGGTTGTCTCTTTTACCTGTCCTGGCATCTTAGGGCAGCGTGACTTGGGCTCCTGGGTGGCGGTGGACTAACGCTCGCAACCGTCAGTTGCAATCCTCCGACCGGCTGAGACGCTTGTTGCTGTTGATTTTGTTGCTGCTGACTCGAGCCGCCGACGACACCCTGAAGAGGCGTGCTCGGCGCTGAACGCGCCCCTATGGAGCCAGCCGATCTGAAACGAAATGTATTATTTTTTTTTTTTGCGTCGCGTTTCACTGTACTTTTGAGGTATTTTTACCTCGTCCTCGTTATCGGACCAGCCGACAGACAAAGCTCTATGAGAGCTCGGGTTTCCAACTCCATATTTTCGATTTAGAAAAAAATCATTTGCCACGATATTCCTAATTCAATCGTAAATGTTCTTCTTCTCCGCGTGCAACGTGTTTCGATGAGTATCTCACTCGGAGACTCGGAACATCGGAGAGGACTAAATTCGACGAATAAAAATGACGAACGAAGGGAAATGTGGAATCGTTGCGAATAGAGGTGTTCCGTGAAGGTGGGAAGAAGGTGGGAGGGTCTCGTAAACGTAAACGTGCGAAAAATTCACTTGATAGAAATAAAAATAAAAATGAGCGAGCGGTATTCAGTAGAAACCGCGCTGGTATCGATGCTTTTTGAATATCGCATTTTTCGAGTGTCGCCACTTGGC
Source organism: Ophion ellenae (assembly GCA_963210295.1). Classification (NCBI taxonomy): domain Eukaryota; kingdom Metazoa; phylum Arthropoda; class Insecta; order Hymenoptera; family Ichneumonidae; genus Ophion; species Ophion ellenae. The sequence goes on from OY723390.1 coordinate 246,148, forward strand.
ACCGAGCGTCTTCAGAGCCAGCCTCGCCAGAAAGAGAATACTCATCGTCGAGGCTTCGCCAAGTTCCCCGATCAACGAGAAAGAGGAATTTCGAATTTCTAACCTGACTCACTCGAGTATCGACGTTCGCGTGTTTGCACACACACACACATAAGTCCGAGAAAATTGTCCGGGGCTCGTTGGCTTGGGCGGAATATTCAAATATGTTTTTTCCTCTTGTTTGTGACTTGTGTGTTTTCTCCAAGATCGAATTGCGACGAATGAAGGGCGTTTCACGTGTGCGCGGCCGAGCGTCGTCCAACTGACGGAGGCGCTTACGACGAGGTGCCCTTCCAGTTGCTCGCGACACTCTGACCTTATCGTCGCGCGTTAATCCTTAATGAACTTTATAGTCTCTTGTAAAAAACAAGTTCCTCCTCAACTCGCATACCTCGTGCTTTTCTACTGTCGCTTCTTTTATCACGAAAAACCTCATTAACAAACGACAACGATACGCGCCAATTTTATTTCACCGAAAAACTATTTGGAGGTTTTCCAATTTCAAGAATATTTTCTCTTTTGGAAACCCAAACAAAAGCAGGCCAACGAATAGCGAAGAACAAGTCAATCGAGGCGGACGCGAAAACGCGACTCGTAAAGAGCTTAATTTCGAGAAAGTAGGTCAACGAGCTTTTCTCAATATTTGTCAAAGTTTTTTGTTTTGCTTGGCCCTTCCGTCAAACGACTCAACAGGATGACTAGCCCGTGGCGCGCAAACACATTTCGTATTGTGGTATACGACTATTCCGAGTTACGTGTCGTCGAATTTCAATCGAATTTGGCCATTTGCCAGAGCACACCGGTTTTTCTTGTTCGAAAGAAAATATGAAATCACAGCGTCGCCGCGGCGAATCCCTGGAAAAGCGAGATAAGATAACTGACTCTTGGTGCAAATTGGACGAAAAAAAAGTGAGCCGAGAAAAGACAATTCGAGAGCGCACACAGCTCGAGACGATTATTCACGGGCAAGCCAATATCGAACTGACGGAATTTCCGCCTACCTAAGCGCGGATATCAAGCGCGAACACTAGCCCACCCCCCATTCTCCTTCTCTCTTCGTTACACGCGTACGTAAAAAGCTCGCAATGACAGGGTAAATACGACCTTACGATCTCGTCAATTTTTCAGGCCCTGCCGTGCTCGACGTACACGCGAATCGAAATCTATTAACATTGAGAGCAAATAATGGCCTCGGTCGAGGGGAAAAACGTCTATCGTATGACAATGCCATACGATCCTATTATCGTAAATATTTCTCAACCCTGGCTATTCTCTCTTGAAACTTTGTTCGCGAGTGTACGTCGACGAATACGTCTTTAAGGGGGCCGGGGGGGGGGGCACTCCCTATAGAGGATTGGGTCAAAGTTTTACATATTTTGCGGAAGAATCAACTTTTTGTTCCGAGCGGAAGAATCAACTCCCCCCCCCTCCCCGCCCCCCTTTAGCCAAGTATCATTATTTTTCCAATATAATTGGTTCATCAACTGACCACATGTATATACTAATCAATTTTCTTGCGCAGTCTGTTCCGGATAATCCTACGAGGTGCTGAAGTGTACACCGGCCTCTCTTCCGGACAGCTGCACGGCGCGTGGTTATATCTCTGCCATTTTTCACTTTTTTTTAAGCAACAAAAATCCTTTTGAAAACTATAATTATGTAATAAAATGTACCTATGACCCTGAACAAAAAAATATATATACATTCCTTACACTCCAGAAAAAAAAAATCATGGAAATCGACTAAGATTTGGCATTCTATAAGGAGTGGAACTCCCCCCTAACGGAGAACTACCGACAAAAGTTGAACGAAGAATGACCACGTGTCCGAGTCGCCGAGTACGGAAAATCGATACAGCGGTAAAATTATGTGGCGAAAGAAAAAGTTGGCGGTTTTGAACAAAAGAAAGAAAAAAGTCTCAGTGTTGGTTTCGATAAAAAGTGCGAGACGACAAAGGATTTCAAGTTTTCTCTTATCACTATCGTACAACGAGCCCTAGCGATTTTTTCAACGACATCCCTGGCTGCCTTTTAAAGCGCATTTTTTCGATTGTTCTCATCTCGCTCGATATATGCGGCCTCGACACTCGTCGTGGATTACACACTTCCGGCTGTTGCTGGTTAAAATAATCTCGAGAGAAAGAGCAAGAGAGGCGGAGAAGGAGAATATTTTAGTTGAGTCAGCGACTCCTTCCTCTCTCTCTCTCTCTCTTTCCGTCTATTCTGCAAAAGTTGCATCAACGTTGGCTACGCGAGCGATTGGTTCGCGATTCGAATCTCATCCCACCCCGCAAGGACCGCGATCGGATCGAACAAATAGCAAACCCCGTTGTCTCGATTATGATTATTCGTGTACTTGCCTGCATTGAATAAAATGACGTACAGAGGATACTCGGCGGTCTAGGTAGGAGGGCGATACCAGTGCGGTCTCGTCCGGTCAAATGTACCCCCACTTTGCGCGATAGAGAGAATGAATATCGACCGGATTCTCCTGGTGTTGGCCAGCCTGACGCACGTGGCGGTCAGGCCACCTTTCCTCAATAACTCATCTCGTTTCTTCCATACGGTTCACGGTTGATGGATCAATTTTTTCAATTCTCTTAACAAACATTCATATAGTTATAGCAAGTGAGGAAAAACTAATTCATAGATGTTTTTACTCGCGGTGGGGAAATACGAAGCTTTTTAAAAAGTTTAACGGAACGGAAGCCGTGAAAACGTCGGTAGCTCGTCTTGTCTCGCAGCTTCAGCACCGATAGTAGCTGATACCCCAACGCGGTATACTCTCTCATTTTTTCAACGATAAATCATATGGTTTTTTTGTGGCTCATTATCTGCACGAAATAAATGTAACATTTTATCGACTACAATCACGTACATGGATTGTTATATACACTTTGCGATTGAGCGCGTTTTTGTTTTGTTTCTCTTTCTTATCTCATCGGATAAGGAACGAAAAAGCAAAGCGGCATCGGGTACCGACCAGCGCAAAAAGATCAATAAATGGAAATAAAGATATCGTTTTTGTTTTGATTGAATGAATTTGGAGGCGTCGGTGCAACTGGCAGCCAACAGCCTCACTTTCACAAAAATTACGTACTGGGTATGTCTTGATAGCCATACCCCGTCGCGATCCAATTAAATCGGACCGACGCGCTATTGAAGTAGCGAGCACCCTTTTTGAATAAGAAGGAGCGAGACTCTGGCTTATGAGAAGCGCGGTGGCGCGCTCCGCTCACGAGAATCAATCGCCACGTGCGCCATCTCTCTGGCCTCGTGCGAACTCGACGCGGTTCAACAAGAATACCTTCCTTTTTCCCCGATTCCCTGCAATCATAACCGTTTATCAACATCTAAAGCCCACCGACTCTGCAATGAAGCCGTTTTCACCTATCTTTCCGCAAAATTCAACGGGCGGCGATTAAAAATCGATCGATACTTATTAATTGAAAGGTGAAAAACCATTTAATCGACAATGTAGCCAAATGGAAATAAAGCTCGTGAAAAATATCAAGCGCAGGGGTCGTTGACTCGCCGTTATAGGCAAAGTATCGCCTAAACGTATACGAGTGAATCGCGTGTACGAATGCAGAGGCAGCTTGCTCGCAAAGCTCGGGGTCTTTGACCCGTGCAGTATTTCGAACAGTTACCGCGCGCGCGCGCGCGCTCAAGGGCCATCGTACCATTTTTGTTTTGTATATCATTTCTTATTTTTTTCTCCTTCATCTCGATTTCAGTTTTGAGATTAATTGGCCTACAACGAATACGTATACAGGATTTAGCCAAATATTTCGTGCATTTTGTGGCTCAACCTGCGAGACATGAGAATTATAACACATTTGACAGTGTCGAGTCTACCGAGACTGCGCTTCATTTGCTCCATGGAAATTTAACTGAACGACAATCTAATTCGTACGCTCGATCTATTATACATATCTTTTTTTCATCAATGTTTTTTTCAACAACAAATAATTCCATTATTTGATACCAACGCGCAGATACAACGTATATATTTCTTTCGAATTGTTTTTTCTCCAGCGACAAACGTTAGAGAGGAAAATGGTATCACAACGGTTAGCTGAGGGAAAGCATGTGCTCGGAAAAAGCATCCCATAAATATAAAGTAGATTATAGGTATATGGCGGAAAGGGTAGGGAGTGTGTCGGTGTTTGCGCGGCTACCCGTGTTTTCTCTCAATTTTCACGTGTAAGGTCGCGCACGTGAGAAAAAAGACGAGACGCTGTAGAGAGAGAAAGAGAGAGAGAGAGAGAGAACATTCGTTTATTCCGTGCTCTGAGGCTAAGAGCACCGTGCAGAAATTGTACATGGCTATTTGAATCACGCGTATAAAACATCTTCCCACTTTACAATTTAAAAAAAATCGATTTTTTTTTCATTACATTTTTCGACAGTATACATATCCAAAAGTATCATACTAAAATTTAATGAAGATCGGAGCAGTCTAACTGTATTTTTGTGTGACCTTTATTTTACTACCTGAATACGTTCATCTGCTCGTTAAAAACTTTAAACGCGTTTTTCTCGAAACAACGTTTTTCGACGGCTTGTTTATAAAATCTTCAAAACTACTGAACCAATCGTTATGAAATGTTAACCTCATATTCTTTACAACTATAGCTATATCGCATATCGAGGATTTTTTAAATTTTCATATTTACTATTTTTTTTTTGTTATAGACGGTGAAACAAAACACGTTTTTTTGTTTTTTCGAAAAATGTCCGCTATTTTGTTATTTTTGCATATATGAAAAATCGTGTGATATGCGCTATAGCCATTAACATACTACATCTAAAACCGCATGATTTTTTTGTTTCAAATTATCCATCTCCCAGATTTAATTAACATTGCAGACCTACAACGTTTTCAGGACATTTCTTTTAACTACCATTTTCGTCTATAATTAATGACTTGAATAATTTTTTTTATGTACTTGCAAAGTTTATATATTAAGTGTAACAACTTTTATATCAATATCTATAATATAAACCTATAAAAAAATCATGAAAACAGCTTTTTTTAGCGTTTGAAGTGAGAAGACGCCTTTACGGGTTATACGCATTAAGAAATTTCCAAAAATCGATTTTTTTAAATTGCATTTTCGGAATGTACAAATATGTGAGTTATATTCCCTGAAGGTTTTAAATCGATCCAGCGAATGTTCTCTGAAATACACACATATTTGTAAGGACGCTCGGAGCGCTATACAAGTTGACTGTTGAAACTTCAAACGCGTTTTTCTCAAAACGGTGTTTTCAAAGTTGGTGAGCACGATTTCTCAAAAACGGCTCAACCGATCGGTCTGCAATTTTAACACAACCTTGTCAGAAATATTCCTCAGGTATTGATCGAACAATACGAATTTAACGAACAAATTTAACGAACAAAATTGGGTGCAAAATCGAAATTGTTTCCTTTCTGGAGCCGACATTTTGTCAAAAATTAAAATTTCGACTATTCCTTCGATCAAAACCTGGATTCATCTATCCCCTAAAAGAATCTTTTTGGTTTTTTCATTTTAGATAATCCAAACCGGAGATACTTCGCTCACCGCCGGACACTTTTTTTCGGGCACCTCCAGGAGACTTCCTACAGGAGCAGTGTTAATGAATATTTTTGAAAATAAAAAATGCCAATCCAAGGCTAAAAGATGCCACTACACTGCCTAATACTTTTCGTTTTGCCCAAATGAAATCCTTTTCCAGAAAAAAAAAACGTGGAAAAAACGGCTTTTTTGGCCTTGCAACTGCGTATAACGCCTCAAGTATACTGTACGTTGGCTTAAAATTATAACTAGTAAAATTAATATAATTAAAAATAACAGTAAAAATACACCTAAAACTAAATCTGATACTAAAGCTAGACTGTACAAGCTGACATTAAATTGAAGATTTTTCCTTAAGGGGTGACAGGCAGTCAGAATTTTCAAAAAATCGATTGTTTTTTTAAAAACATTTTCTTGGAGTATGATTCTTCGAAAATATTCCCTGAAAATTTCACGTTAAACCGATGAATAGTTTCCGGGATATCTCACAATTAGTGGAGGGGCGTCGGGTCCCGATGGCAGGTAGCGGACGACAGCTGCAAGCAACTCGATTATTACGAGCAAGATTTTATTATTACGGCCCAGGTTTTCCGCAGTTTTCCTGGGCCCTCGTGCAAATGCGATACAGTAGTGCATTAGGAAAGAGTAGTTGCGGTCAACACTCTGGGGGGGGGGCTTTAGAAGGAATGTGGGAACTCTGGAAGGATTGTGAATGACGGAAGGAATGGAAGGAATAAAGAAGGGGATGGTAAAAGGGGAAGGACCCGGGACCTCTGAGGAATAACATTAAAACAAAACAAAAAATTAGTATTTCTATACATAAATCAAGTGTAAAATTGGAAAACTCTTTCAGAAATTTCAAAAACCACGAACTTTAGCAAAATTTTATAAAGAATACATTCGTTTTAAAATTAACCAAAATGTTTAAAAAATAATAATTCATCCCGAGAAACTTCAATTTTTTGAGAAATTGTTTTAGCAATTGGCTATAAAGAATTGAATGCTCGACTTTTCGGCAAAAATTTTGATATTCGGATTCAGCGGATCAAAATACATAAAAAAAAGTTTAGCTTCATCCATCGAGTTCAAAATTTTACCAACATAAAATACCGTATCCACATCGAAAAACTTTAAACGCGTTTTTCTCGAAACTATGTTTTTCAAGTCGGTGACCACTATAATTCAAAAACGACTAGATGGATTTTGGTAAAATTTGGTGTACTTATTGATAGCATTAAAAACTAGTTCTTAATCGAAGCACTTTTATTTTTGTTGAAAATTTCTATGTTTTTTTTAGCAATAAACAAGCGATTTTTTGGTCGAAAATCGAAAGTTATCTGTCGGAAGCCGCCATTTTATTAATTTTTTAAGAAAAAAAAGCTTCGCTTAAGGACTAGATTTATTATTAAACTAATTATTTTTTTTGTTGGTTTTTCTTTTTATTTCAGATGATCCAGTAAAATTTTATGATGGTCACTGCAAAGCACTACATGCCGAAGGGGGTCCGACAAAGATGGCGATATTTTTATAAATAATCAAAATGTTTCTTTGTAAATTTGTACAAGTCGAGTTGAAATATAACATAAAAAGTCTGTGCAACCCCTTTTGTAAAACAAACTTAATTACTATAAACAAATTATTGAAAATGATCGTTTTTTCATACCTCTGACGGGGTCTCACCCCTTAAGACCATGCCCCCTCTTGTACGATTTATTTTGAAAAGCGACCTGAGATATGCTGATCCTTCTGTGCGAAGAATCCTGACAATCAAGCATATGATGAAGTATTTCTTTCTCAAATATAATCGCAGCCGAGTGAGATTTGTCCAGTGTGGCGTTACATGCTCAAACCATTTCAGATCGAAGATGTATCGCACCCAAGAGTTTACCTTAAGGATCTTGCTGTATGCTTCTGCTTTTCCGTCAATTGGACGAGACAGTAGTCGAATATAGGCAAGATAGACTGATACTAGTTTGGCCCTTACATGTCTCGGAAGAAAATTTCGACACATCTTAAGTTGGTAGAGCCGAGAGTTTGCTGTCTTCGCTATATTGATGGCTATCTCCTTCCAGCATAGGGAAGGAGCAAGCCATTCAATACCAACCGAATCCCTAAAATTTTCCGCATAGATGCTATAATGACAATGTGAAAGAGCGAATCGAATATCCGATGTATCTATATGACATTAATAGTAGTGGAGCCAACACTAATCCCTGCGAGGAACGTCCGATTCTGCTACTGTCCAGCTCGGTCTGGTAGCATGTGGTCCAAGAACCGCTTGCAGCCCGCCCGTAAGGTGTGATTTTAACCAGCGTACTACAGGCCCAGAGAAAATTAAGCTCATTGAGGTTCGTTAGAAGCACTGCATGATCGACCCGATCAAGTGCCTTTGAAAAATAAAAAAAGAGTCATAACCGCAACCATTCCCTGGTCAATGTCTTGGCGCACATAACAGTATTCAATCGAGATGCAATCATGTCCCGAGAGAGAGAGAGAGAGAGAGAGAGAGAGAGAGAGAGAGAGAGAGAAAGAGAGAGACCGGGTCTTGACCAAAGGCAACTGTACAGTGGACCTATCAGCTATACAGTGTACTCTGCCTCTGTGTGTGTGGGTGTGTGTTGTACCAGTGTGATGGGTCGCATGGTAGGGTTTCAAAAATAAATCATTCATGGCAGCAAATTGGGCAAGAAAACGGCTATCATGGTTAGCGACATTAATATTTATGTTCAGATCACCCATTACGATAAAGTTATTGTTAAGTAGCTGTAACTTATTACATACATCAGTAAAAGTCGAGAGTTCCTTAGAGAGAGAGTGAGAGAGAGAGAGAGGGCGGGAGGGAGGAGCGTGCGCGGGGAAAAGGAGGAGTGCAGCACGAGAAAGGCGTCGATCTATAGGATATATACATGTGCGAGGGACATACACGAGCTTGTATTTATTATGCAATGAGACGCAACGATCCATCGGAAAGGCTATTATTTTTATTCCCGCTCGTCAATGTGACGTTATTATTGTTGTTTTTTTTCTCTTCAACAATTGTATCGATCTAATCACCAAGGCGCAATTTGCGATTTTTTTCCAAGTCTATCGACGAGTTACATCGATCGAAGTGTAGGGTTGCTCAATAAGTTGCAAGGACGCGAGGAAACGTGCGAGCCAGAGAACGAGCCGCTTTACAAAATATTGCACACGTGTGCATATAGATGGGCAAGGTCCCTGTTCCACGGCTACAGCCACGGCAATGTGGACGTTGGCAAAGGTGGATAGGGCCGCCGAATTTTGATAGAAATCGAATAACGGTAGCTACCACGATGGAGTGCTCCTATAGGCAAGTACCCTTGCGTGTGTAGATAATACGTGTCCGACGTCGCGCGTATATATTTGAGCCGCAACGGAACGTGCGACCGTTATGTCGCGCGACCTAAATCGCAAACAAATCGAACCCCGGCTTGTGGGGATTTGGAAAATCTTTCGCGTTTGTTTGGGTTTCGGATCACGAAATGGAAAATTGAAAGAAAAAAAAATATATATATATATATATATACATGAGATATACCACGTGAATCCGGTGGACTTTTTCCCTGACCCCAGCCAATACGATTAATTTTTTTAATTTGATTCCATTGACTCTAAATGACAGCTCTTTTTTTTACATTTTTCGAAACAACCGTTGTAAAAAAAAATCCAAAAATGCGTGGTTATATGTAAAAATGTTCAAGCTATTACACGCAGTGGAAGTATGATTTTTTCTGTGCTTTCTGAGCGATTAACGTTTTAAAAAATCCGAAAAAATCAAGAACCGGGCGGATACTTGATTCGGGTGAATACTTAAATATTTCGATACCCACAATGAATTTTTTGACCATTATTGAATAACCATTCAAAATTGGTCATTCATTATTCAAAAAGGGTTTTGAAAAATCATGAATTTTTCGGATTTTTTTTAACGTTAAACGCTCAGAAAGCACAGAAAAAGTTATACTTCCACCGCGGGTGGTAGCTTGAAATATTTACATATAATCACGCATTTTTGGGATTTCTGTCAGATTTTTAAGTCGGGGCACTTTTTGGAGAATTTTTTTGTTTACTAAGATTTCTTTCGAAAAATGTAAAAAATAAACCAGGGCGTCTTTAAGAGTCAATGGAATCAGATAAACGAGAAAAAAAATCGCATCGACGGGGGTCAGGGAAAAAGTCCACCGGATTCACGTGGAATACCTCATATATATGATAATTAGATGAGGTACGAGAAATGAGATTTGAGGAAAAAAATGAAGGCATTGCGCGCGGTGAATAGGAACGTAAAGCTTTTTACCTTTTTGCGGAGCGTCGTATTTTCGAATCCTGCTCGCGAGTGTTGAAAGCCTGCACGAAGCAGAACATTGTCGATACTCTCGTGGGATACGCGCGTGCCACTTTCCCCGTGCACTTTTATCATCGACGCGCGTCCACTGATTACTTGGCGATTGTTATCACGTTTCTTCGCATCCAATTGTTTGTTCAACTTTGACAAATATAAAAAACCTGTGTCGTACCTATATAGGGCATTTATTATCACTGTACGCGTACAACAATGAAATAGTTGCTATTTTTCCTTTGAGTCTCGGCCACATCGTACGCGAATTTTCCTTCAAAATTGATCTTCGCTGGCGGGGAGGGTGACGCTGTCTCTGTGCGTGCGAATAACGAAAAATTCCAGTGTCTTCTCGACTCTCTCGGTAAACATATCTAGACGTGTTTGCGTACGCAGCGCCGCCGCCGCAGCCGCGCACAAACGAAGATTCAATAAAGAGCCCTCGGGAAACGACTCGTACTTGTCCAAGTTTGAATTGACGGCAATTTGTTGAAAAATAGAAGGATACCCGCAACTCTTGTACATTTAGGGTGTGCACGAGGCCAAACGCACTCATTGACACGAACGTGACCAGATGGATTTTTTTGTATATTCTTTCGTTTCCAAGCCGACGAAATTTCCCTTGTCGCCGTTCTATCGAGCCCTCGGAATAGGTAAAAAGCACCCCGAAAGCCTTACCAACTAGAACAACAACAACCACAAGATGGAAAAAGTGGCAAAAAGAGGTGTGTATCGATGAAATTATCGGATAACAATTGTGCCGTTTATCGAAATTTATCGAAATTTATCGAAAAACTCACGAATTTCGCGCATCATACGCGGACACCCTCTCTCATACCATCCCTTTTTTCACTTGTTTATTCATTTCGACACGTTTTTTCTTCTTCATTTTTTTGTGCACTTTGACGGTTAAATATTTGCTCGCTTGAAGAACAGCTGCTCGGGTGGCACGGCGATTAACCGGTGAGACTAACTCTTCAAAATCGATCCATCCCTCTTGCCCCTCGTTTTTTACAATTTCACCCGTGCGCCCCCCATTCCGCCATTTTATCGATAAAACTAGAGACAATTTTTTTCCTCGATTGAAATAAAAACGCAACTCGTTCGCACTTTGAGATTTTTTGCTTCGATTCGACGAGGAGCGGGGACTATCTAGCGGTGAATGCCAGAGGCACGAACGCGCTACGGAACCCCCACCCGCCACTTGGCTGTCGCGTTACACCAGCGAGGACCGTTTCTACTTAAAAGCAATGGCCTCGCATACACACGCACACACACGCACACACGACATGTGAACCGCGGGACGACCGGCCTCCTCGTATACCGCGAAACGAACGCCCACGTGCACATGCGTAGCGCTAAAATAAAATGATGATGATTATGATTATGCGTTTAAAAGCGGCATTCTTCGGCTCGAATCATGTGCCCCGCGTCCGTATTATTTTTACAGCTATACGTGCTCGCAACAACGATGTAGGTAGGTACACGGTGAAAAGATGATCGCAAATTTTTATTCCTTCGCGTATTGCTCGCTTCTTTATTTCTTTCATTGAACGAGGGAAATCGTTGATCGTTCGAAACGTCACCTTTTTGTGCTTGGAGGATGATTTTTTTTTTTTCGTTTTCTTCGGACTATTTTCGTCTTCAGATCGCACTGAAAAGAGCGAAGAAAAAGGGCCGTCTCGAACGATAGAAATAGAAGGAGAAAAGAAAGAGAGAAAGAGAGGGAGAGCGCTCGTCGGAGATAAACGGAGGCGCAGCGCGTGGTGTCTATCCCACACTGGCGCTCCCTTACTAGCCGGTGTCTCCTCTTCTCGCTACTCTCCGTTAGTACAGACCGAATGCCCTCTGCCGCTGGTCGCTCGATAACACCGACCTCGCGCACATAACTGCTTCGTTGTAACTTATTCCCCATCTCCTTCCTTCCTTTTCCTCCGTTAGCTTTTCTCCTGTCCCGCCCTCTCTCTCTCTCTCTCTCTCTCTCTCTCTCTCTCTTTCTCCCTCTCTCTCCTTCTCTCTCCCTCCCTCTCCCTCTGCCCCGCTCGTCGACCGAGGCTTCGAGTCGTTTTTACGGATGTTTCGTTATTCCAGTATGATGAAAGAAAAAACATTTGTCGTTTATCGGTATCTTTATCGTCCAAGGGCGTAAAGAGAAACGATAATATTCGCATCTGTAGTCCGGATAATCGTAAATATATTTGTTCGATTGTGTCATTGGCTACACTGAGAAAAAAAAACCAATTGAATCAAAAAAATATATTGGTTGATCCAAATAAATGTCTAAACGCGAAGTGCCACCGCGATATATAAGAATGTTACAATAGTATAAAATATTGGCTAGTGTGATTGATTTAAGTAACACATTATTTTATTTGAAAATCTCTTCTGTTCTTTGAATATGTACGTTATTCTTAAAAAAATGATATTCTATTGAAATCATTATATATACAATCCGTACACGTATGGATGAAATAATTAAGCGGTTGCTACCAAATTTTTTATTTCGTACGAAAATATAATCAATGGAATGAATTATTTCTTAACTACATCGAAACGAATATGCCATGAGACGTGTAACATTTACGTTCTCCGTACAATATCAAAAGTGCCATATCATGCAACTAGTATGAGATAGAGACAAGTGTATATCACGATGAAAATATCAACAATATGGATCCGAAATAATGGTATTTTTTTTGCTACAAAGTTCAGGTGTCATCTGTAGCAACGCATTTAGTCTTTGGTAGAAAAATATATAATATTCGATTAAATGAATGTTCATTGCAATCAAAAGAATATATTTGTGAATTCTAGAAATTATGTTTTTAATATAATTCTATGTGCACTTGCAAACATTTCTTGATTGTTGGTTCAAATGAATGTACACGCACGAAAATTGCTGAAAATATGTGAAAAATCGCATGCAAGTTCTTTGGAATAGGATAGAGAATTGACACAATAAAGTGTTTAATCGAATTCGTTTTACAAAAAAAGTTGAAAGTGTTTCAATATTTTTAAATCTTAAATAAAAAGTGCGCATTAGAATGATCATCTACGATCATAGTGGATGAGAATATCAGATGTCCAATGGAATATCCATGGAGAGAATGTCAGATATTCAACTGATAAGAACAGATACTACACTTTGATCTTAGCCACAGGCCACAAGAAACGATACTTTTTAGAGTTTCTCCGGCGTTGAAGTAGACTTTCAGCTCGCGCGCTACGCTTACGAGAAACGAGCGCGCGTGCGGCTTCTAGCGGCTATTCCGAGAACTACGGGTTTCCTCACACCTATAATTTCGGTGCGCTCGGCCATGATTTGTTTGAATTTTTTCAGCCAAATGCCCAAGAAACAAATTTTATTTTCGCATAATTTTTTAACCAATTCAGACATCTGCTTTATATCTTTCAATCAAAATGAAATATTAATATTTTAACGAATGATGTACTTGAAAATCAATATCGGATATGGTGAAAAAAATAAAATAACATATTTACTGAATATAAATTTTATGAATTCATGTTATGAATTGAAACGCTTTTTTTGTTCGTTGCAGAAAATGCATTCAAAACTATATAATTTATTCGCGATAATTTTTTAGATAGTTTCAATAACATATTGTTCTCGGCTAACAATATATCTTTTGAATGAAAAAAAAACTTTTAATATTATCATGTTATTGAAGCGTCAATAGCGTTTTGTTTGGACTAATAAATCCGATTATTTACACCAACAATTTTACAATTGAATCAACGATATTTCATTCAACAACATCAATGATATTGGATCAATGATTTTTTTTTCTCAGTGTACGCGTGCGGTTAATTTTTATTTATCGATCAAAGGAAACAACGTTGTTTCATTGGCGAATTGTTGACGAAACGAGGCAAGCAAATTGATTGCCATGATTTTTTTCCTTCGGAAAAAGAGAATAAATCGAAACGAAAAGAAGCGGTGGGGGGGGGGGTGGCTTATCGATTAGTCGACTGTATCTACCCCAAAGATTATACACGATGTAAATTTTCCTTGGCTTGCGTAGCAGAACAGTGACAACGCGATACACCGGACAATCGAACGAGATGGCGTATCTCGATTTTTATCGGAATCTACGAAGAAGCGTATCTTTTGCCGCCCATATTTGCATGTCCGTCTACGCAGTTGAAACTTTTGTGACGTTGATATTTCCACGTGACGCGCGGACGAAAATTCTTGCTAAAGTGTTGTTCGTGGTCCGTTTGACGAGTGAATAAATGTTGCGAGGATTCGGAGGGAGAGGAAGAGGCCGCCGCGATTCGGGGCTCTCGTGCCGCAAACGCTGCAACGTCAACGTCAAATTTCCGACAGACTCGACACGGAGACGAGTTTCGATGCGCAACGCGAGCGCTGAAATCGAGTATCCTACAGGCCACGTCTGGCCAAAACATTCCGACCCTAGCGAATCTTTTTGAAACACACATGTAGATGTTATTTTTTTTTCTTTCACGACTGAATAAAATATTGTATCGGTCTGAGGAATCGAGCTGCGCGGGAGAGAGTAGAAACGCAATGTTTCCGCGGCCGCAGTGGAACCAAAAAGGAATGGAATTATTTTCGTTGAAAAGAAAGGAAAACAAAAAACGCAAAGTTTTGACGCTACCGATCGCGCTCGCACGAGCATGGAACAAAAGGCACGAACGCAAACTGAGAGGATTCTCCGAATCCTAATGCCCGCAGAGAGGCGTAACAAACAAGGCAATGTTGTTGTGTAACGGAGGAGTGCGACGAGGTGAGAGTCCACGAAAGAAGGAATAAAAAAAAGTCCGCGCACCGCTGCAATTTGCATTCTCATCGACATAAATGAAACAATAAGTAGCGCGAAGAATTTGAAAAAAATCCTATTCAATTTTCCAAAGTGCATTCGTATTTTGAAGCAATGATAATAATAATAATAATTCTACTGGCTGGCCACTCGCTGCTGTACCGCGGAAGTACAAAAATGACGGGGCCCGTGCACGGTAATATTGTATTATTTTTGTTTCTTTTTCTTGCCATAAACACGATAATACGTCGATGTTAAAAGTGCGGCGTGCAAAGAAACGAAACAAGGGGAAAACGAAGGAGGATCGAGAACGAGAACACGTATACAATTAATCCGACAGTTAACGTGACCCGAGGAAGCCAGTCGGTACGACAGCCGGAGAGAAGGGAACGCGGGGAGAGGATTTGCGTCACACGGAAAATTACCTTCCTCGATCCTCTAATATTATATTGCCGGAACACATGCGTCGTAAACGTGTAATTAATACGGGGGGGAAAAAAGAAGACAAAAAAACAGTTTTTTCAATCTCGCGATTAATTGCGCGGGGGGAGGGGGGTAGAGGTTTCAGCGTGAGAAAAAAACACTTTATTGCGATTTTTTTTCTTCTATATGGATAGAGTAAATTTATTGAAACCTTTTGTACATTGTTAACTGTCATTTCAAGAACATTCCGCGAAATTTGTACGCGATAATATCCGCAAACAAGCCGGTGCCGCGTTTTCTTCGAAACCACTTTTTCAAAGTCCGCGTTCACTGCCATTTGAAAACTACATGACCGATTTATTTCAAACTTGGTACACACTTTCTACATATAATATACTCCCCCCCCCCCCCAACGGTTAGTTTGAGATTTTTTTTACATTGAGGGGGTTTTCCACCCTCAAAATGGCGCTTTTTATCGTGAAAAATAGCACTTTTCACTTTACATGACCGCCAAAAATTTTGAAATGAAAAAATAAATGATCAAATACCGTTGGGGGGAGGATTTGATGATACTTTGACTAAATTTTAATGGTACTTGATTTCAGATAATTTCTAGCTGAGATACAGTGAACACCGCTAATCGTCTTTTTCCAAAGGCGTTTTCGCGTACAAATTTCACGGAATGTTCTTGAAATGACACTTAACAATGTACAAAAGGTTTTAATAAATTTACTCTATCCATATAGATAAAAAATATTCTCCAAAAAGTGTTTTTTTTTTCACGCTGAAACCCCTACCCCCCCAGTTAATCGCCGCGAATAAGTTATAATTTCGTATTTTTAAGTGTCGTGTTGGGGTTTTTTTTCCGTTTTGTTTTCCGTGTTTTCCGACAAAAGCGACACATGGCCCAACTAGCTATCGCGATTAAAAGTCTCGATATACTCGAACGTATGTGGAGGAGCAACGGACCCGAGAGGGCCACGTATTTCACCTCAAAGTGAGTTTTAAAAATACACGTGGCGGGGAAAACATGTTTCCTCCGAATTTCCTTTAATTCCATTTATTTTCTAATTAAGAATTGTTTTCCATTATTTTTCTTCGATATTTAATTTTAGTGGTTAGTTTCAACTGATCGATGTTGGAGGTGAGTTTTTCAACTTCAGGTTTCTTACATTCAACTTTGGTTGCCAAAAAATGTCGTCGCGACTCAACGTATTTGTGTTTTACAAATAGGCTTGTCAACTCGAAAGACATTGCCAGAGTATTATTCGAGAGCAGAAGAAATTACCAGAGTAATATTACCGACAATGCTCGCACTTGTGTCTTTTCTTTTCTTTTTCATATGGTTTCGCGCTTCGATTAAACTGCGTGTTTCACGTGTTTGAGATTCTCCTTTGAAATGTAGACCAGCGGGGAATGATAGGATTTTCGATGACGCGTGTAATTCTCTTCCGTCCAAAGCTCCCTCATTAATCCCGATCCAAGGGTGAGTACGTGGGAGAAATACAATAAATCTGGGGGGGGGGGGGGGAAGTGTTCGACTAATTAGGGCAGCTCGAGGCGAAGGTGCGGCTCTCGCGATTCGGCGCGAAATACTCTCTCGCTCTCTACGCATACACGGGTGTACCATTATTTGTGGATAGGTCGCGAGCGAGAAAGCAAACTCCACGAGATTAACCTCAATATCGGGAGCTGATTCGATTCTACTGGAAAAGAAACCTCGAAAAAGCTTCGTGTGGACGCCTACGGATACGAGCAAACGAGGGGGCGAACGCCAACGATGAATTTTCTCAGAGATACGACATTCGCGGTAGAAAAATGTCACGTACGTACCTCATTTTCGAATGGACGATCGGAAAAAATCGCTGTCTCGATTATTGGATTCGAAGGATGAAACGTTTTTGCTTCGACGAGGAACAGAGTTCGCTCACTACTCTATTGGGCTTCGCAGGAACCGACGTGATATATATATATATGTGTGTGTGTGTGTGTGTGTGTGTGTGTGTGTGTGTGTATTTGCTATGGCAATTGTGTAGAATTGAAAATGTCCGAAACGTAGATTTAGTCTGGGCAACGGGGGGGGGGGGGGGGGGGGGGGATTCGATAGGACGTAGATAGTTGATACCTTTTTATCTCCGCGAGCGACTATTTTGCTGCCTCGGCAACGAACGCATAAATGAATCGTTGATAATTTTTTTTTGTTGACTCGCCGCGTTCGATGGCAGATGCAATTTATTCAAAGCTATTCTTTCGCGCGATAAGCCACCACGGAACGTCACGATCCTCGTAAGACTCACCGTTTTGGGGAAAGTCGAAGCGACGATTTTCGTAGGATACGCGACACACCGGCAATCTGTAGGGACAATCGGCGAATAACCACTTCCGGACAAATATTACCGACGCTATTATCGTTAATTCTCGACCAATCCATCCTCATTTCTTACAAAAATGTTTTCGTCCGAACGAGAAATGAAAAGGAATGCGAAAAATGCTCGTGAAAGATTAAAGCGCTCGCATGGACGAGGCAACGTCTGCGAAATAAAACTGACGAGACGGCACGTAGAGGCTCGCGCGCGCGAGCGCGTTTCTCCATCTGCGATACTCTGCCGGAGTGTACAAAAAAAGATGGATGAAAAAAAAAAAAGAAAAACACTCGCAATGATCCATGTAGCAGGGGGGCGGTTGTTCGGCGGTGACTCGTGCCGGTTACACCCGTTCGCACGGATCTCGCGTACTTGCGACTCTCGATTCGTGTGCGTTGGATGACGATCCAAAAGTTTCGAACGGAGAGAGCCGACGCGGGTGCGTGGACTCGCGAGCGGAGACCCGCGATGTACATTGCCCTTTATTGAGAAATCTGGCCGGGGCCGAATATGGGATCGTAACGAAAACAAACAAAAAGTAAGAAACACCCTCGACGATAATGAAAATTGACGGGATAAAGGGAGGCGACAACGCGACGCGTTACCCCTGGGAATAATGCCCGAGTTTCGATATCGATCTTATTGCGAAAAACATTTACGCCGGGATTTGCGGAATTCGAAGTCTGAGAACTCCACCCCGCCCATCAACCATCAAGAGTCGTTGAATTAATTCGGGCTCGCGCGCGACGGGCTCGCGTCGCATCGATAATCGTTTTACAGGCGGGAGATGAAAAAAAACGATAGTGAAAAATCGTCACATGAAAAAAAAATTGTTTTTCTCGTTCGGCTGGCGTAATTTAAAGCTCTCGACAAAAAAAGATTGCAATGTTCGTAATTGGCGGGAAATTTTTCATTGGATATACCCTCGAAATGGTTTAAAATGGAAGAAAACAAGAATTTTAAACAACGACAGTGTCGATTCTATTTGCGTGACATACATTTAATGAGGGGGGGGGGGGGGCTTGAAACGTATTTTGGCAGACTTTAAGAATGGCGTTGGATTCATTGCGAAATTTCAATTACTTTTCCCGGAAAGTTCACTGCGAAGATGGCCGAAAAAGAGGCAAATGTATCTCTATATGTGAAACAATTGGCGAAAACCAATGGACCAGAATTTTGAAATTCTGCCAAAAATCGTAAGTTTATCTTAGCTCGATGAATCACGCGGCATTTCTTGGACAACACGAAGGGGAAAGAAACGAGCAACTATCGAGTGAGGGAACTTTTTTTTGCCCGAAATGGAAAAAAAATGTTGGACACGAAGAAAAAAAATCCAAGTCTAGGTCGGTCTATTTTTACCCTCTGAACACAAATTCTTTATAAATGTTTTCCAATAGCCGTCAATTTCCATATTAAAAAAAAAAAATGTTAAACGTCGCACATGTTGAGAATGTGTAATATGCCCCCTTAGACTTGCCAGCCGATAAAAATGAAAATGTACCCAAACTTTAACATTGGCCTCGCCTGTCAAAGTGCTACAACCTGTTACGATCAATCGAACGCGTCCCTTTAAAATATGGCATGAGGGAAAGAAAAATAAAGGGATGCTTCCTGTCTTACTCTTTTTTTCTCAATGTACTCACAGTCGATCCCCGATTGTTTTTCATTGGAAGAATTTTTGTTTCCGTTTGACGAAAATCGGTGGACCGTATAAGGGTGAAAGTGCAGAATGAGGCCTTGACGCGATTGAATCCGAGCAGGGGTGGTGGTTTCACCCGTGAAAAGCGTTTTACCGCCGATTAAGAAGGAAACGTACAACACTGAGAAAAATGAATCGTTGAATGTGCAAAATGCATTTAGTTGTCTCGAAATGTTGTTGTTTCAACAGTTTCTCAGACATGCTAAATAAGCAGATAGTTAAAAATGTATCTTTGGTTACTGCCCAACTATACCGTTTTGTTATGCCAATGAAAAATCAAGTTGGACGCGTATTTAAGGATACAATTTTGTTAAACCAACTGAATTTTGGATGGATGAACGAATTTTTGTTTTCAGTGTATGCAATCGTTTTTAATGTTGCATCGTGTAGGACGAGTTTCAACGAGATCGAAGGCGGAAACGAAAGTGACGTTCCGCCGTAGGGCGAACAAAAAATAAACAACAAAAAGCAACGTATCATCGCCTTTTCCTCGTCCGATCCTCCCACTCAAGTGTGATGCTCGATATGCCATACGAAGTTAGCTTCGCCGACAGCGCCCCCTTGCGTTACCGACGCCCCCTCATATCGCGTTACTCGCGGCGGATGAAAAACCGCACGTCGCGTGGCGGTGTGTTTCTTTGCCACGTCTCCCGACACGCGATCGTGTATCCCTTATCGTCTGTTTATTCTTTATTTTTCCAACCGATTGAATTCGCGCATCGCGGAGCACCGCTGCGCTCACCATACCTATCACGCACGCTTCTATCGCGTCCTTGTTGTTGTTATTTCAATAAACAATTAATATTCGTTATTATTGGTCTCGTGTGCGAGTGTCGGTCGAACGCGTGGCAACAGTCGCGGCTGGTAGCCTTTTATTATTATCATCATTCGTCACGTGTATCGTTTAAAAATAATCGCTCGTGTAAAAAACGCTGTTCCAAAACGCGTTTGTTGATCCGTTGTCGCGGCTAGGCGGTGTAAATAGCTATTGGAAAAACTCGATAGGGCTGATTGAGACAAATGAGAAACAACAACAACAACAACACCGCACCGCGATCCTTGATTCATCTTTGTCGGCAAATGATTCGGGCCGGTCTCATTTTTTCTTTGTTATTCGTTTTTTCCTTCTGATATAGTTGAGTAAAGAAGAAGAGAGCGCGAGGAATGTTGAAAGAACGGAGGAAGAAATCGAGACTTACCCATTGTGGTAGGATTCGGGTGTGTTGGGTGGACTCGAAACCTGGACCTTGGGCAGCAGTCCGTAGCCGTGGACGGTGTTTTGGTGGGCCAAAGAGTGCCCTTGAATCTGTCCTTGTGGTTGGGCATGATGGTGTTGTTGTTGGGAGTTGGCAAGATGACGATGCGGACCGCGATGAGAGGTCGTCGAGTCATCGCTGTCGCTGCTCGCTTGGGCATTTTGCTCCGACCCGACTCCGCCACGGGGTCTGGAACATTGGTCGTCGTCAAGGTCACGGGCTTGGAGGTGGTTCGGGTAGTAATCGAGGCGATCGCTCGATTTTCGCGCGTCAAGCTCATCGAGTCCTTCGACAATCGTCCGGCACTCGGCAATCCTTTCGGAATGTTGCTCAAGCTTTCGGCTCGCGATTTCCGCTTCTTCGGACATGCCGCCGTCGCCGCCGCCTTTCGATACTTTTATTATGCCCCCGTCCCTCTCTCTTTGGCTTCGCCGCGACGCGATCAAATTACGCGCTAACGAATCGGCTGCCGTGCGAGCACTGAGACAAGACCCGACGGCCCCGACGGGGGTCCAGAGCCACGAGTGCAGGTGCTCTTTCGTCGGGGGCATCGGATAGAGAGGGAGAGAGAGACCGGCACGGAGGAAGTGGGACAGAGAGAGAGAGAGAGAGAGAGAGAGAGAGAGAGAGAGAGAGAGAGAGAGAGAAAGATAAGAAGATCAGGTGTCTCGAACGTTCGAGAAATTGAAGAAAAAAAACCAAATCTTTCTCGGGAAAGTAGCGCCAAATTCTTTGGATCAAACGTGCGTAATCGTAAGTTTTTTAGTTTCACCGTAATCGAGCGAGTATCTTTTGAGGCGTGAGGCATATGGACGGCTGAGCGTACAGCTGGCTAGCGATCAGCTGTGCGCGAGAACGCGTTGCCCTCTCTCTCTCTCTCTCTCTCTCTCTCTCTCTCTCTCTCTCTCTCTCTCTCTCTCTCTCTCTCTCTCTCTCACTCGGCCATTATGGGGAAGGGGCCACGCTGCAGCTTCTTGTTCGGGAATGAGCCGGTGCGGGAGCGGGGAGCGAGCGCGCTCAACCGGTTCTCCCGGAATTTACCAATCAGCGCTGCCTCGCACCTTTCGACCGAATCAACAACGCGATAACGGCTAGACTTTTCCTTCTTAATTTGTTTCCTTGAATTTTTCAACTCGGGTAGCTGAAATGCCAAAGGCTTGAAAAAGAAAAGAAAAGAAGAAGAAAAAAAAAAAGAGTACGGAACTAAGGCTAACGGAGATAAGGCTCTTATCTTAATTTCACCTGTGATGAGCAGTGTCGTAGCTGGCCGTCCAGTACAGGGGCGCCACCGTCCCGAGTTGCAGTTCACAACGCGCACACAGCGGAGAAGGGATTCGTAACCCGATTATATATAGCTCTATATACGGAATAGCGTATTATATATCTATATATAAACGAGGGAAGGCGAGAATTTGGAGGGATGCGCGTCATATCGAGGACCGCTGAGTAAAGTTGCAAATCGCGCGAATTACGAGGAAAGAGGATGGAGAAAAGAAGGAGCGCCGAAGCTCGCGGTCAATGAGGGGTGTATGTGGATGCGCGGGTACGCTCAACGATAACTTTCAGGCACTCGGAACGAACGATCTTATCTCGCTGCTTGCGCAAGAATGACTCTTTTCCCCCAGGAAACGACACTCGTCGCTCTCCCCCTCCCCCCGGCCCCTATTGGAACAGTAGCGCCCCTCGAAGCGAGCGCGCTCCGTAGCGTTATTGCGCTCGACGACGCACCGTGCCCTGCCCTTGTGTAGTCCGCGTGAGACGAGCGCGCCCGATCCGAAGCTACTCGACGAGGGCCAACTGTACGCGATCTTTGCTCCGTGTTTATGACGATATGACAACCCGCGGAAGAGCGCGTCAATCGCAGAGAGAGAGAGAGAGAGAGCGAGAACGAAGGCTCGGTTGACTGGAGCAGAGGACGCAGCGGGAGAGTCTGGTGCTCGGATGGCTAGGTACGAATAAGATGACGCGGACGGATGAACGTGTAACAATATCACTCGGCTCGTAACGGGGGAAAAATGAGTCGATTGACCGAGCCGTCAATACAGAGAAAGGCAGCGTTGCCTTTAGTTGATAATAGGCCCACTGCGATAACTGAACCAAAAGCGCGACGAGAAGGAGGAGGTGGAGGAGCAGGAGGAGAACGGCTCAATTGAATAATGTACGGATGCTCTCAACGTTTAATTAACCGGAGCGCGGAAAGAGAGAGAAACAGCGCCAAAGTAAGAACGATCGAGTTTTCAATTCTTCACACTTGGCATATATTGCCCGAGAAACTTTGACAAGTTAAAAATAATCCGTATTTACGTTTGTTTCTTCGCTTTCGTTGTTACACGGTCCGGGGTAAAACCTGCGGATACGCGCGCTCCTTTTTCCTCTAACTCGCGAACCCAAATTGAAGGAAAATAAATGTTTAATAAAAAAAAACCAATGGGAGGTATTGTTTTCAACGTGTCGCGATACTTTTGTCTTTCGCCAGATATTTACGAAGGAACGAGAGAGGCTTTGGGTGGGGGAGAAAGGGTGTCAAAAGGGTGTAGATAGATAGCGAGAGAAAGAGAAAGAGAGAGAGAGAGAGAGAGGGACGAATGCGGCAATGCGGTGTGTTGGTTCGTGAGCGCGATATCCTCTATGCGTCCGGCCGTGCACTGGATCGCCCCGATGCTGAAGAGTTGCGTCGCGGTGCTCGCGGGCTGCCGCGATGCTCCGCTTGCAACGCGGCGTCGCGACGTTTCTCTCGCGCATATACAAACTTGCCTACATCGATAGAGATGCGGCGATTACCGAGGAGAGCACAGGTCCACTCGCACACGCGCGCGCGCGTGCGCCCTCGCGTCACTAAGCAGCCTGAAGATCCACGAGCGGATTCAAGGAGCGTTCTCAAAGCACGCTCGTCGCTAGATTCGCGTCTGCGCTTCGCGCTTCACCTATTGACCGAATATTACTCTTGGTTATATCGATGCGATCGCCCCCGCTCGCGTCCTTCCCTCGTACCGCGAGGGACGCAAACTTGACACACGCGCACCGACAGTCACCAACCAGCTGATTGCCTTATCTTTGCCTTTTTCCTTTTTTTGTTTATCTCGCCCCCCCTCTCTCCCTCTCTCTCTCTCTCAATTGGCCCAAAAAGTGCCTCACGAAGAATTTTTAGCAGATAGAACTTAAGAAATGTTCGATAATATCTTGAAAAACCGAAGGACACCAAATGTTTTATACTTCCGTCACTCAGCGTTCAATTGAGAATGAATTTTCTCAAGAAAATGCAAGTATTTGAATAAATCGAACGAAAAGAAGCGATGAACGAAAAATGCATATTGTTTTTGTTTCTGTTTTTTTTTGTCATTGCTCGTGAGAGACTTACTTGGGCATTGATACGACGGGACATCCGAGCTGGAGGAGACTGCGCGCGAGATGTTCCGGGGCAGGTGCCGCCGCCGCCGCCGCCGCCGCCGCCTCTGCTGCCGCCGCCGCCGCCGCAGCCGCAGGTGCGGAGTGTCTGTTCGGCCTGGCGGGCCTGGCCGGAGAGGAGGACTCGGATACGAGGCGACCGACAGCCGCGGCTATCGTATCCTTTCGTTGTTGCCGCGTCGATCCACCTTTATCATCCGGCACGTCGAGCAGATTCCTGTTCTCGGGATCGCGCTTCCCGATGCCACGGTTGCCCGAGGAGTTGCCGTTTCCGTCCTCCACCTCCGTCTCCTCCGGACGGCGATCGTCCCGATGATGCCGGGTTGCATCGCCCGAGTCGCCACGCGACAGTCGGAGCGAGCCGGCACGTCGTAGCTCACCACCCCCGCACTCCGCCTCTGTAATTTCTTTTTTTTTTAACAATTTATTTACTTTTTTTCTTCGTTTTTTTTGCTCTACTTGTAACCCCGAATACTCGCTTCGCAATGAGGAATAATCGATCCGCGGAGATTGATCGAATACTTTGAATGTCAAATTTGCGCGCCCGTACCGTTTCGCCGAGTGTGCCCGTCCCAGGACGGTAATCTCGCGTGTTTGATTTTTCGCATTCCCTCGGCGATTCGACACAGGACAATGGGAAAGAGAAAAAACGTCGTTTTATTTTCTTTTTCCAACGGGGAAACACCGTCGATAGGTAGCACGAGCGCAACGAGCTTCGGTCACTGCCAGTCTGACAATTGTGTTGCGCGAGAACGTTTTTTTTTAACTTCAACACACGTTTGTACGTAGCCTCATTCTCTCTCTCTCTCTCTCTCTCTCTCTCTCTCTCAATGTCGTCCACACTTAATGGGCTTTAAAAAGGCGGACGTGTGAGCCACGGGTCACGTGCATGGGTGCGCGTCGATCGAGCAACGCGACTTGTTGTCACGAGCCCGCGAAACAAATTCACTATCCTAAAGGGCCTCCCCGTTGAGCAGTTTAAACGTACCGAATCGCTTTTGACGAGGACTATCCGCACCCACACGTCCGTCCGCACGTGCAATGAAATATATCCGTATTCGCAGGGTATAAGCAGACGCGACGTTTCAAGCCGTTGCGACGGTCGTTGCGCGATCGTTGCGCCAAACAAGCGATAATTCAATTAATAATACAAGTACAGCCAAACGTAGACGAGCGCGTTTGCCCCGAAAGCGCGATGAGGACAGAAATCATTGAACAAAGCGGGCGAAGAGGAGAAAGAAACGGCCGGGAGAGTGCACGGCAATAAAAACACGCCAAGTTTCGCTGTGAGAATAGTTTACGGAAGCTGAGACGCGATCCATGCAGTTACCGTATTTCTTCTTTTTATTATTTGGCAAATGTTGGTGCACTCGATTCGGAAAATGCGGAATACGGTGGAATGAGAGATGCAAACAAATTTACCAAGTTCCAATATATTGTCAAAGGAAATTTTCCATTCACAGGCTAACCGGGTAAACCGGGATGTGGAATAATTGACAAAAAGAAATGTATTTTTCTGCTCACACGTGCGGCTACGTCGAACGAGGAATAATCGATGTTAACGAAGCAGTGGATGCGACGCTAATTGGCCCTAACGAAGTCTAGTTACCAATTAAGCTGTTGAGGCGTTACATCTGTATAAGGGAACTCACCGAAAATCGAGACTCGTTCTTTTTTTCTTCTTTCGAGAATATATTTAAAAAGCGATTGAAATGAGGTTTGTTTGGGTCTGTTTTACATACGTTGACGTATACGCGATGAAATTATGTAATAACGAGAAAAAAAAATAACTGCGACTCGTTCGTAGCTACTCTGCCAACTTTTTTAGGCGCTCTGTGGGGAGGGGTTTTTTTTATGGACCAGCACGCGGAAAACATTTTTTAAATCCATTTACGCAATTTAAATGAGTTTCGCATGAGTTTGCACGAGGTTATTTAAAAAGATGGATTTCTTTTTTCACGAAATGGCATCGAATTGAATGAAAAGAAAAACATTTGCTAAAAAATCGACCTTGATTTGGTTAAAGAAAACGATAATTGTCGATGAAGGGTAAAAAATGGTGTCTACTTATGTCGAGATAGTCCGTCAAAGAAGCTACAGTTGAAATTACAAGTAAAACGAATGAAAAGTGCCCGTATGATGAGTTGGAGAAAAAGGCATTAACGTTTGAAAACTGAATAAGGAGGTATTGTCCACACGACGGAACTGAAGCTCCCTCTCCTTTGAATTCCCCGTTTACCGCGACACTTTGACGGTAAGTCGTTTGTTCGTTCTATTTTTTTTGCCTGTGATTCCTTTCGTAAGTAAATTATTCGTGTGACGTTTTAACATTGCATTTGAGGCGATAAAAAGAAATGTTTTCCAAGTGCTCAAATGCGCAACGCCATCAGGGCGATTCGCGAGCGTTACTCGATGATGCGAAATACGCGTTGTGTACACAGGAGCTCTGAAAATAGTGCTACGCGTCCTTTGGGCAAAAAAGACAATCGTCCTGCACTAGTTGTCACCGCGCAGTTCTTATCTATTTCGAGTAAAAAGTTTACGCGCGGAGATTCGTCTCGCGCATCTATTTTCACCGCTTCGCCCGACTAGCGGTCTCGCCCCCCCCCCCCCCCCCGCCAAGGTGACATCTCTCGATTTAGCGCTAAGAGAAAATGAGATTGATAGCGGATTTAGTCTCGCAGACTACGGCCAGACGAGCACTCGCGTCCCGTGACTCGTTGCGACTCTTGCAACCCAACGCTATAGTATAGATACGTGTGATCCGCGTAGCGCTCAATATATATCCGATTTAACTTGAATACGCTATATATAAATAATATTGCGAAGCTCAGGTTGGATAAACGTCGATAAGAAGTAGACCCCGGAGTAGCGTTTTTTTTATTAAAACATCTCACCCTCGCCGGATTTTGAGAAGAGCACGTTGAGGCTGCTGCCGCGCCGAAGATTTTCGGCTGTCGTTGATGAGCTCGGCAAACTTTCACTCGGGGTAACCATTCTTGTAGCGAATTTGATTCTCCTCTTCGAATAACGTGAAACGAGGACTCATCGATCGCTCGTGTCAACAATCCTCATGAGAATAAAAGCAAGAGAATCGGCAGGGTAAGGCGATTTCGTGCCGCGCGATTGTTTCGCATTATTCAAGGAGAGTTCCAACAATGCGATGACAAACTTTCGATAAGAAAAGAAAAACGGATCGTGGCGCAATGACGAAAAAATGGATTGCGCAAAGCGTTTCTCAATTTCGATCGGCGAACGCGCTCGCGATCGCGACGCTCAACGCGTCGAGAGCATCAACCGCGAGTCGTCTCGATGATTTCTCGGCGACAGCGACGACAACGCGGCCTGACGATCCGCTGTCTGTCGGCCTATTGTTTTATTTATTCAAGTACCGTATATGTATTTATCGATTGAGATCACTAGGCGCCTATTACGTACGCGCACAAACGCTCAGTTATATACTATTTCATCGAGTAATTTTCGCAGATTGCGCGGTTTTTCCGGCTGACCGAACCAAGAGCCCGCCCGCTGAGCAGCCACGATCTTTGGGATACTGCGCGGCGCGAAAACTGTGCCAGAGGTAAAACGTGAAGACGGCCACGCGCGCGCGCGCGCACCGCCCAACTTTGGCAACTTACTAAAGAGTATACATACGTCCGAAAAGGTTCCTTATCGTTGCGGTGACGCTCTTTAGCGAGACTCGATGCTTTCGGCAATCCTCGTATTCTAAAAATATTGTTTTTTCGTCGCGTGTTTTTTTTTCCCTACCGTAATCCGGTTACGAGCCCGCGCAACGGTATTGTTATTGATTTTTTTGAGAAACACACGATACTACTTGAGCAATCGATTATCGAGAAAGAGTGGGCGCGGTCGGCGGTATGCCCCCCCCTCGCTCCTGTTGGGCGCAGGCAAACCCCGGTGGCCGGCAAAATCTTACGATTCGGTTGTATCAACGGTGGTAGCTACCTCGTATATGGACGACCGCTCCAACTCCCCCCACCCGTATCCTCGATACATAAATGGGCATAAATTGGCATTGAATCGATAAACTCGTTATGTACCTACGTATGAAATATTTCCTCATCGTATGATCGTTTATGGCCACTGCTCGACGCTTCTTACTTTTTATTATGAAAAAAATACAATTTGAAAGTATAGACGCGTCCGCGGCTCATCTCTCCTGGACGCACGTTAGATTGCTAAAAAATTCTCCAATATACTTGAGGAATTTTTCGGCCAGTGCCGTTTGCGAGGGATGTTTCGAGTCTCGCGAGGCACGCACGATTCTCTCGTTGTCCGAACGAAAAGCAAGACTGAGCAATCCCGCTTCTCGGGGCGGCGAATCGCGGACGGACGGACGAAGCTCGTCCCCGTAGCGAGCGTCGTAGGGTCTCTCTCGAGCGTAACAAGTGTCGAGGCGAAGAAGTACGTGGCCGAGGAATCGCCGATGATACCAGAGTGCCTCGTGGCCCGGATACAACAGTATGTACCTCTCGTTGGTCTTGCAGTCCTCGGCCCAGTACGAGAGAGCGACGAGTAAACGATCGTAATCGCGTTCCGCTCGTCTCGGCACTTTGCAGCCGTGCAAAATATTCAAATATCGCCACGACTCGTCGCCGTCGTCGTCGTCGCCGCCGCCGCCGCCGCCACCGCCGCTACCGTTCGCCTCCTCGCTCGGATCTTTCGACGGGAGAGAAGCGACGAGGCGTTTGACGAATTTCCGACGTTCCGCGAGTTGGCCGCGCGAGGCCACCTCGATCGTTCGCTCCTCGCGAAGAAAACGATTGAGCAAAAATTGCCGATAAGCGAGACCGCTGTGATCGGAAACGTGACGATTGCACCATTCCTCGGAACTCACCCATTCGCTTTTCATCAACGTCGGATAAAAATCGGCCAGAGTCTTTTGACAATAGGACAAGACGTATTCCCGATGACTCCAGGCGTGATAATTATTGGCGTATCTGTCGGCCGATATCGCAGCCACGCCAATCTCGTTGAGCAGCAAATGTTGTATCCGCTCCGGCGAATGGTGGCTCGCGTCCCGAGCATCCGCGACCAGCAGCAGGTGTCGCAGCAGCCACCTTCTGTAAGCGAACGCCTCGAAACACTTGGCCTTGTGGCAGAGAACTATCGCGGCGAAGCGCAATTCGCAAAGGGCATCGAGGCGACCCGTTTTCACGAGCTCGCGTCTCATGTTCCAGAAGCTCGAGACATCAGGATTTAGGAGAAGCGCCCCCATCAACCATCTCGAGATGGTCGTTGGCTCGTCCCGACGCGGCGGATGCTCGCTTCTTCGCAGATCGATCAGACGACCGTACGCGTAACAGTACAACGGCTGAACGCACCAGGAGGCCAGACCCAGTGAATGCTCCTCGTGATAAACCGGGCACTTGTTTTCGTTGTCCTGTATCGGTATTATCTCGAAACTCGTCCTGCAATTGTATTTACGGTTATCGTTTTTTTTAGGGGTAGCGTCGAGGTGATTTTAACTTTACGGTACTGTCTCGCTAAGCGTCGTCGCGACCTAGGTTCCCCCCTCATTGGCGTAATAACCTTGGAATAGCCCATTACAATCTCAAATCCTACTCTATTTGTCTCATCACCGTCAGGCGGCTGCTGTGCTCGATAATAGTACCGTCAACATCATTGAAAGTGTACCATCGTACAAGTCGTACAAAAGGTAGGCAATTTGAAAAATACCCATCGACGATCCGCAGCCTTAATTTGTTTTTCCTATTATTTTGTCGCACTGTGACTGTGAAGCGTTTTTTTTGTCGTTATCCGACATGGGTCGTAATTGTGTACAAGTGGAAGGAAGAGAGGGGAGAGGGATTACATCCGCAATGCAATATCATTTGACGCGGCAATGCACTCCCGCGAGTGGCATCGAGCTTACGAATGAAATATTGGAATTTCGAGGCTCGAATGCACTATTTATCACCGTAAATAACGAATTTACGAGCAAAAGGTTGGATATTTGTCCTTGAAGGTCCGTGCCGGTCTTTCGTCAGGAGTTGTGAAAAATACGAAAAAACAAACAAACAAAAACAAAGGCTCTCGCATCATATTAAAATCCGCGAGTTAAAACTTACAGCTCAGGATCCTTCTTTATGACGTTCTCGATGTCGGATAGAATCTTCTCCGCTGCCGGGAACGTCTCTTCTTGTATCGTTGTCTCGCCGAACGGACGTTGTTTCGTCGTCGCGTTTCTCGTCGCCTGATACATCCTCGTCTCTACTAACGTACGAACATGTTCTTTCGATTCACAAGCGCATCGCGAAACGGCTGCACCTTCCCATGCAGAAGAGCCGTGCGAGTACAAACATTTCGCGTGCGTGAGTTGCGTGCGGAATCGACGAGCGTAGCCCACCCACACAACGTATCAAGTTTTTTTTGTTTGATTTGGTAACCCTTGAAGTTGGCGGCTTACTCTTCGAGTTGGCAAATCGATTTTTATTATATCGATACAAGGTCGATCAACGTCGCGGACGAAAAAAAAATCGACTCCTTAGTGAGAAGCGACGGGCCGAGGAACAGCAGTTTGCACCACCAACACGCGTAACCCCCAGCAAAGTAAAACTGGCGAGCCTTTTATGAAAATTGGCAGATTCGCGTTTTGTTTTTCTTTTGATTGGTCAAACGCGATACAAGGAGAAGGAGGACGAGGAGGAGACTTTTTATCGTCGTTGTCCCGTCGCGCACGAGAGTCCGGAGAATCCGTGAGCATATACGCGAGGTGCAAAGTTTTCGGCGACAATGTCAGATCCGCGTCTTCGTACGCTCAAAATAAAGACCGGTGTTGTCAAGCGTCTCGCCAAGGAGAAGCTCTCGTACGAGAAGGAGGCGGTTCTTCAGCGTGAGAGAGTACAAAAGTACAAGGATCTCGGTGAGTTGTGGATTTTTGTCGCTGACCCGTTTTCCGTTCGAGTTTACGTTTCTCGTGAAGAATACATTATGCAAATAATAGCCAAAAAAATGGGCAGCTTGCGAGCCCAAATCCATCGAGGAAATAGGTTAGGGTCGAAAAAGTTGGCGTGTATCCTATTGGAATAGATATTTATCGCAACGAAAAAAGAATTTGAAAAAAAAAAACGATCGTATCGCAGGCAAGGACGGTCACGACGTTAGAAAGCAGGAGGAAGTTCTTCAGGAGTGTCTGATGATGGTGCCGGATTGTCAGCGTCGTTTGGCCAAAGCGTTCGACGAGCTCAAAAAGATCCTGCAAACGGAAGAGGATCTCAAGGAGGCGGAGCCTTACGCACAAGCGGAGAAAGTATTGAGCGAAGCAGAGGCCGAGCTTCCCAAAGAAGCCGATATGCTTCTCGGTTAAAGTCGGCCGATTATTGCCACAATAACTCGTACATTCGCGCTACTTTGTATTGTTTAATAGACTCCGAAGGCGGACAGCTCGGACGCGCCTCCCTTCGGATGAATATATATATCGCAGTTGGTACGGGATACGTATTTTTTAAATAATCAAAACATAAACATGTACGAACAAGGTCGGTATCGTCGACGCTCGTACGAGGGAGTTTGCCAATATTTGGCGCCGCCTCGTGGCGATTGGTACGAGACGCGTATAGAAACGGCATTGAGAAGGAGAGAGGAGAGTCGACGGATGATGGACGCTTTTGTCGGCCGTACAGAGGATTGCCAGGACTCGGCGGTGAGAAAAGTAGACGAGAGTAAGGAAGGTTCGACGAGCATCGGGGAGGCCAAGGAAACGCTGGTAGAGGCATTCGCATCGATGGCAAAACTCGAGCAACTGAGGATAGAATTGGGGGAAGAGCGCATCGAGGGCTCTTCGGACGAGAAACGATCGCACATCCGTCGAGGTTGCGCGGCGGCGGATATTCGGCAACGTTTGGAAGGCGTGCTCGAGGATTGCGAGCGCCGGTTGCCTCAACTGGAGAAACTTGTGGCTCGTCGCGAAAGGAAGCGCGCTCGCGAGATGAGAAGAAGAGTTCGGCAAGGGGCGGAAAAAGCACGAGCGATGGAACGAAGGGCTCGTCGGAACGAGGAGATCGACGCGTGGATACGCGAGAAACGAGAGAGCCTCGAGCGCGAGAGGCAAGTCGAAAATTTGCGCAAGGATGCGGACGTGGTTCTCGCGGATGTGCGGACCAAGCGCAACGATGCTCGAAAGTTTCTCGGACTTTTGCAAGAGTTGCGCAATCTTCGGCGAGTCAAGGTGAACGTGGCGAGAGGAAGGGGAGAAAATTTGCCGCTCGCCGCGGATCGCGCCTTTGACAATATTATCGGTAAATATCTCTCTCGATGCATACTTTTATTCGTTGCGTACTTCCGATATTTAAACGAGCGACTAATTTTAGATCAATTGTTGGAGGAATGGAGTTGCTTGGAGCGCGAGTACTCGATCGAGGAGCAAGGATTGAAGCTCATGCTGAAGGCCGACAACGAGGAGAAGATCGAAAAGCGGAAGCGAAGCACCTTCGATGAGTGGGAAGTCGTCTTGTTTGGCAAAAAGTTGCCACCCTCCTCCGCAATGAATCTCGATTGTTTTCTCATGACGCGCCACGCCTGGGACAAATACGCCAATTTCGAGGCTAACGGTTCGCGCGTACCCGTTGGCTGGATTATTCCGGTACCCCCTTCGTCGGCTGCCTGGCAAAAATGCCTCAAAAGACGACACTGATCGCTGCCCCGCTACGTTTCTTTTCTCTCTCTCTTCTTTTTCCTACTTGCTTTCTCAGCACAATTATCCAATAGTCAATAAAATTCGTACACGTTTGCAGATTTTTGTTCGTTTGTTTTCGATTGTATAAGAAATGAGGGCGAGGATTTGGTTATGTACAAGATTCGAGCGGGGGGGGGGAGGTATGCAGTGTGTCTAAGCTATACTGAGGACGAGACTCCTTTGGGCGGCGCTCGAGGGCTCCAAGCCCGGTGGTTCCCGAATGGTGATCGGTTGGCTCGTTTCCGCCGCCGACAGCAACATGTGAAGAGAGCCTTGGAGCTCGAGGAGCGACAAAGCAAGTTCCTCCTCCTCGCCGAGCTTCTTTTCCAGCAGGTTGAACATTGTGCGAGGCTCGGGGCTCAATTCGTCGAGATTGTCCTCGTAGACGTCTGCGAAACGAAT
Source organism: Ophion ellenae (assembly GCA_963210295.1). Taxonomy (NCBI): domain Eukaryota; kingdom Metazoa; phylum Arthropoda; class Insecta; order Hymenoptera; family Ichneumonidae; genus Ophion; species Ophion ellenae. The sequence continues at coordinate 279,152 of OY723390.1, forward strand.
GACACACACACACTTACACTCACAGTCTCCGTCGGTACTCGGGCGCGAATCGTATGACGGAAAGATCTTTGCAAAGTTAGTCTTACCCATGAGAACGTTGGCGACGTGTAACAGAACTCTGCCGAATCGCGCGCTGCCTACGTGCCTGATGAGGAACTTGAGAAGGTTGACTAGGGACTTGCCGTCCCTACCGGCGAGCGCTTGCCTCAGCCCCTGGCGACGTATGAGTTCTTGCATCAGGGCCACGGTCACGTGGGGCGTCTTGTTGACCACGTAATTCATCATGACGCTGTCGAGAGCCTTGGAATAGTGAAATTTTCGGAGGTAATTGTCGTGTTTGCCCATAAGTTGCTTGCTCTCCTCGGGCACGATCGAGTCGATTGTCCGTGCGTCAAGGTTCTCGCCCGCGTTCCTGTACGACACTCGTTTCCGCGTTGCCTTCGTCTCCCGAGGCTCGTCCTCTCGGCGTCTTATGGACAGAAGACCGTCCACCATGCCGGCGACTATCGTCTCGTCGTCGGCCTGTCTTTGAGAAACATCGTTGGCGAATTAATGAGCAAGAGCGAGAGGAATTTTCGTGGGCTGGTAAAGCCCGCAAGGGGGCCGTCCATATATTACGTCATCGATTTTTGCTGATTCCCCCCCCCCCCCCCCGAAATCATCCTATGGTCATAATGTAAGTATCGTTACCGTCATCCAATGCCTAGACCCCCCCCCCTATTTTAAAATGACGTAATTTATGGACGGCCCCAAGGCACCACCAACCCCCCCTAATCTCTACTCACGCTTATACCAAGGCTGAGAACGGAATTCGGATAGTCCAGGGTATGGACGCTTCTGTACGTTCCGGCATCGTAGATCTTGACGTGTCGATCCAACGAGCCAGACAATATCCTACGTCCGTTGGAGGCTATCCTAAGGCAAGTTACCGTCTTGTGATGCTGGGACATCCTCGCGAGGAGTCTACCACCGGCGAGGGCGTCCCAAACCCTGATCTCCGTTCCACCGGCCGACAGGAAGACACCGCCCGAAGGAAGGAAAGCGACACTTTCGACGGGCGCCTCGTGCTCCACGCTCAACAGATTCTTATTGTTACGCGCGTCGTACATGCGCACCGTTTTGTCGTAACTACCAGAAATGAATACATCCGGCGATACAGGGCTGCAAGCGCCGCACCTCGCGTAGTCCGTGTGTTGCGTGAAATTCGTTATCATTTTTTCGCTCGGTAGGTCCCACAGAGCGACGCTCTTGTCGTCCGAGAAAGACGCGATGCGCAACCCATCGGCGGTGAATCGTGCGGCGTGAACAGCCGCCCCATGACCGGCGAACAGACGCAAAAGACTTTTCGTCGCCACATCGAACAATCTAACAACGCCCTCCTGGCCGCCGGCGCACAATAATTTGCCATCTCCGCGAAACGAGCCGCCGTAAGCCGCCTCCTTGAATCTGCTTAGATTTTTCGTCACTAGCTTCGTTATGGGATTGTAAATTTGCACTCTGACGGAACACGTGACCGCAAAGTGATGGGGCTCGACGGGTGAGAAGTCTATGTAATCTATCGGTCCGTATTCCTTCACCAGCACGGGCGTCTGCCAAACAAAACGGTTCGAAAGATTGTTTTTTTTCTTCAGTTATTCGAGCCGACGAGTTTTTGTAGGTTATGTCGATCGCGACACGTGGAGGGGAGATACATATTTGTTGGAAAAACATCGGATACCCGTTGCTTTGAAATATGCAAGAATTTTCGATAATTCGACTCACCGTGTATTTTTTCCAATAAATATTGTCGGGTGTCAATTCGGGGCCGGACTTTGTAAATATTTTAGTATTGGTTTTCTTGAAGGACGCCATATCGGTCGCAGCGTCAGCTGGTGTCGGCTCCGGTCGGCTCGTAAGAGCGCACAATCAAGAGGGCCTATCGTACACAGGGGAGAGATTTGAGTTGCGATTCGAGCCGAGCCGAGGCGTTGTTACACGTCGTTGTCGCGCGCGTATACAGCGCATCGAAGCGTCGCGAGCCCGAACTTTCGTTCATTTCTACATATATACCACCACTAGATAATATCATCGCAGGCTCGATCTCTTGAACGCGTTATCCTCTCGTTGCAGCCTCCAACCTTTTCCCGTTTATGTCAGACTCCTTTGTTGTGTGTGCATTCGAACATGGCGATCGTCCGGATTCTCGATCGTTGTTGAACGTGTCGTCCTCTCGACAAGACTCTCGCCGCTATGTACACGTACGCGAGGGGATAGTAGCGCTTTGGGTTCGACGAACGTTGCTCCTCTCCTGGTTTTTCGCGTATACGCCTTTCATAAACGCTCCTAGTCGGCCGAAATAAGCTATATTCCGACTAATTCCGATTTGGTGTACGACGGACCTTTCTGGCGATTGCTTGCCGTACTCTGCGAGAACTGGAGGATTCATCAGTGGGCGCCGTTCACGTATGCATATATATGTATAGGCGTACACGCGTAGAGGAAAACGTCAAGTCGCGCGGGCCGTGCATGTTGCCTTTAATCGTAATTCTCTCTCTCATTCTCTCTTTCGCTCTCTCTCGCTCTCTCGTTCGCGTACGGAATCTCGTGTATTCGCGCGTTAATATTTCTTCAACCTAAGTCACACTCCTTCCCATCTCTCCAGGCAACGAGTGACGATTTCTGCTTTGTTTGTTGTTGTTTTTTTTCTTCTCTTTCTCAACATCGTCACACGCACTCGCAACAACGATTCCCGTTGAAAAAATAAACAAGAGAATGTCGCTCGAGATTCGATAAGGTAGCGGCGAATGTACAAAGAGGGAATGTCAATTGTCGGAGCGACGCGAAAGCGTCTCTGCGTCGTCTAGACTCGCGACGGGACCTTTGTACCGGAATAATCTTGATTATTAAGTTTGACGGCGGAAAAAGACGATGGCCGAAACCCAAAGAATGACCGTGTTCGGGAGGCATCCGCCGTGCGCCAGCGCGCTTCGCTTGGAGGAGCGTAGAGCCAAAAGGTACGAGGCAAGATAGAAATGCGTCGCGCAAGTGCGAACAAAGCTAGAAAGAATGTAAAAATTTTCAGAGTCGCGATGCGTCACGAGAGAAATCGCAAGCCGGACAAGCCGGAGGACTTTGTGTGCTACGAGTCGAGCGACGAAGAAGAAGAGTCGGCGACGGAGGGCGGACAGTATCTACGAACGTCGTTCAACTTTGTGGACTACGTGAGGGCGCGCGAGACCAATACTCGCGAAGTTAGAAAAATCAATCAAGAGTACGGCTCTAGGCACATACTGACGCATGATCTGTTCAAAGAATACTCCGTCAGTCTGAACAACATGAACAAAGTGTTTTGTTCGCAATGGTTGAGCGACAGGCAAGTCGTTTTCGGCACAAAGTGCAATAAATTGATGGTGTACGATGTGGCGACTCAGAAACTCGATCAGATACCTTCGTTGCACGGTAGACAAACCAATCCGGCGGGTGGTCTCGTAGCGGAACAACAGTGCGGCATTCATTCGGTGCAAATAAATCCTTCTAGGTAAGAAAAGCAGATTCCACGTATTCTCAATAGTTTTTTTTTCTGTCTTTCTTTCTTTCGTTTATATCGAAAAGGAAAATACAATTGTTTTGCAGAACGCTTTTGTCGACGGGAGCGAGAAACAGTAACGAAATAGCGATATACAGACTGCCGACGTTGGATCCGGTATGCGTGGGGGAAACGGCACACAGGGACTGGGTATTCGACATGTGTTGGCTCGACGACGAGTTTCTCGTGTCCGGCTCGAGAGACACGAAACTCGCCCTCTGGCACATCGACAGCAATCTTGCGGCTGCTCCCGACAAAGCCGAAGTGCCCAATCACAGGTAGAGGGGGAAAGAAGGGAGGAGCGCTCGCTCGGCTAGATCCGACTCGAGTTACTTTGATACGGTAATTTTCACTCGCCTGCAGATTGATTCAACCGGTCTGCGTGAAGGAGTGTCGTTCGGCTCAAAAGGTCCGAGCTCTCGCGTTCAACAAGGCTTACAAGGAGATCGCGGCGTTGTCCCTCAACAGCTTCATACATATCTGGTCGGCCGAGACGTTCAAGCAAAAAATATCGAGGAAACTGCCGGCCTGCCAGGAGAACGTTTGCCTCGCAGTTCAGGAGGACGGGGTCTACGCGGTCGGTTGTCGATCCTACACTCTTCTCCTCGACGCTAGGACTTTGCAGCCGATCAAAAAAATTCCCTCAAGGTTCTTACTCCCGCTTGGTGTGAAAAATTTACGCAATTTATATCCGATTTACTTTTTCCGTCGTTCAATCTCTCAATTTTCATTGTTTCGACTGTACGCGATAATGCGCGCCCGCGCGCGTTCTTTACAATACATTGTTTCGTCTTCTCGGTTTGCAGATACAGCGGTTGCGGCATAAGATCGGCCAGTTTTCAAGGCTCTGTCCTGACGATTGGCACCGGCCTCGGTATGCTAATGTTCTACGACGTCAGGGCCCAAAAGTATCTCGAATCCTCGATAAACTCCAACCGAACAGTCGTTTTGAAGGCCTCCAAGGGATACGTGGTAAGTATTGCGCTATTTTTTTCCTCGCTCCTTGAAAAATCGCCACGCTACGAGACAAATTATTTCTTCCCGTAAATTTGCAGTTCCCGGACGAGGAATACATAGACGGCTTTCAGAACGTTAAATACACACCGGCCATTTATACGCACTGTTACGACGCATCGGGTACGCGCCTCTTTACAGCCGGTGGTCCTCTTCCGGTCAATCTCTACGGCAATTACGCCGGCCTGTGGCAGTAAGTTGTTTCCCTCCGCCCGAGGCCGCCACATTTCCGCTTGTGGCTTCACATTTTATGTATATATATATGTGTGTATACACGCATGCACTCGCGCGTGTGTGAATCTACATACATATATACATAGCACATCGAAATATAACGATTGGAGAATATAGAAAAGTTAACGTGAGTTGGGGGAGAACAAGAAGGAGCAATCGAGTGAAATAACGAAAGCACCGTCCTAAGGTGAACGCGTAAGAATTTTATTTCGGTAGTTAGGCAACTCGGGAAGTAGGACGAATCAACACGAATTTGAGCACGTTAAATAAAACATTACGAAACATCTTGTTTCTATACTTTGTCGCATGTCAGAATTTGAAAAGTTCTCCAACAAAGTCCACGGCTGCCAGGTTGAAAAATCGACAGGATGTCTGTTTCTGGGAGTCTGGATTTTTTCCCCTTCTACGAAACCGTGCGTCGGGGAGAAAAAAATATACGTGGATTTTAATTGACGACATTTTATTTAGTCAAGTCGAATGATTTTCGAGTAATTCGAAGGATAATCTTCTCTCTTGGGAGTCGACCCCTTTTTTTTTCTTCCGTTTGAGAAATTCAAAGTGGAGCAGAGGTATAAAAAATGGACGTTTAATCGTAATTAGTGCGCGGAAAAACGATCGATTAAACTCGTCCAAAGTGACGAAAGAATCTTCTGGATTGTGTGACTGAAGATTGAAACGTTTTTTCTTTCTTTATTATTGTTTCGTTAATTTGCGAATCCACGACTGATGAATTGGTTAATCCACAAACAGTGCGAATTATCCTAGTGAGGAGATAAGGAGAGAAAGAAAAAGCGAACATCGTGTGCCCGACGAATGTAATCGCCTTTCAGGTATTATGTAAGCGTGCATGAGAGAGGGAGAGAACACGAACGTGCCAAGAGGGTCACTCGAATGATTTTTTTAACTTTGCAATAAAATAACTACGACGGGAAACATCAGGGAGGGAAAAAATGCCCACAATCATGGAATATAAAATGCGCGATAATTTGTAACGAAAAAAAAAACGACAATGACTGGGGTACGCTGATCGTCGAAGCTGCTGCGCAAATTTTCTGTCAATGATAAAAAATGAGTTTTCTCAAGTGCACGATTATTCGGCATCAATCGTATTGTATTGTCGTAATAAATGTTTTTTAAAAAAATCACTCGATTGGTACTCAGGCGCTGGCTATGGAGGAACAAGTCCGTAGAAATAAATAGCGGTGAGCGCGATCGTACAAATGAAGAATAACTTGTTTAATATTTTCAGTTTGAAAATATTGTCAGGTTTATTCGTATTTGTACGTTCCATTCGTGCGAAACTATTTGTAAATCTCTTAGTTGTAAAAAAAATGGCTGGTATTCGATAGGAGTTTGAATTGTAAAAAGAAACGTTTGTGATTGAGGCTGCTTGTACTTGAGACAGAAGATCACTTTTGCCTACAGCCGAAATAAAGTTTGGCTTCGTCATATTTTGCATCGGAACGACCTACGTGAAATCTACTATACTAGTGATATTATTCATTGAGTTTTCGTTTCGAAATTTCAAGTGAAATGGAAGCTTGGCACGAGAACAACCCCTGATGCTCATGACAAACGTTGCACCTTGATTCGTATTTCTACCGCGATTATTATCGTTACTATGATTATCATTATTGTTATTATCATTATAGTCGAATAAACAATAAATTAAGGATAACAAGAGTGATTTGATATTTGAATATTAGACTTTCGTAATAATTTATCGTGTTTGAGAATCGTTTGTTTCCCAAAAGACGCGATCGCTCGTATTTATCCTGTAAATACGATTATTCGGAGGATAGCTGCGCGAAATTGGACGTCGAAAAAACGAGGAAACCCAACTTTGGTCAATTTCATCCGACCTATTCGATTGAGAATTAAACAGAAGAGCATAAAAAAGAAAAGAAATGAAAAAACAATGTTCGACGCGCGTATTGTATAACTTTGTACATGTTGGACGGGTTTGTATAAATAAAGTTAATGCAAATGGTTCGTTGTGCTGCTCGGTAACTTACCGACCTTCTTCATATGTGTATATATATATATATTCCAAACTTTTGGCGATAATGCCGATAGAATGTCAAACGATGGCAACTTACCGACAGCTTTTCAAAGCTTACTTCAGCCCAGTTAACCAAGCGTACCATTAGTACAGCATACCGCAAATGTGGAGTACGCCGTACCCTACAGTACCGATAATGTACGGCTACGGGATACCAGCGTACTCGTACCTCCACGGTGGCGATACTGTACTAGTACATTGGCGGTACGGCGTACCGGTAACGTACGAGGTGGCAACAGCACCGGTACGGCGCACTCCACATGAGGGGTACGATTACGGTACGTGGTTAGCTGGGAGCGCATACATTCAATAATGAATTTCCACTGCGGGTAAAAGAGTTTATTTTTCGCTTTATAAATAATCAATCAATGGTATGTATCGATTAGATGGTGCATCACATGTTATTATTATTAATCCGTTATACTCGCGAGTATTTTTGCTGCGCGCCTCGATGCAGTGTAAAGGTATTATTTGTATAACGTGTATAAAAAGGGCGAGGAGCATTATGGAAAATGGCTTCGCGCGCAAAGTCGGGAGAAGGATTAAAATGTCGAGTCACACTTGGATACACCGGTGAAAAAATCCCTCAATTTGTTTTGATCTTCTTACAATTAGGCTTATGTACATCCGAACAAAGAGTTTGTTTGGTGATTGAACATATCGAGCTGTTATCCACTTTGTTCGGTGAGTTCGATAACCTTAATTTCCTCAATTTTTCGTATCTTTTTTTGGTTTGGATTGTTATCACAGATCGCCCGTAAATCGTTCGAATAAACTCGAGTTAACGCACGGACGAAATCTGCCACGAATCTTTTGGTTTGCGTGATGATTTGACAATAAATACACAAATATCGCTAATAAAATATTATACATCGATATTGTTGGCCCACCCGCTCTCTCTCCCACACTCGAGAGCAGTTCTCCGCTTCTCCCTCACCGAATGTAACTTGCAAAGAAACCCAAGCCCATTTCCCATCGTTCGAATAAAGTAATTTCTCCACATGGCACATATTTTTGCTCGTCCAACGATAGCGGCGTCTCCCGATAATTGCAGTGCGTGAAAAAAATCAAGACTTCGCAAGTAAAAACGCGAGCGAGCAGCGGGAGATGAAATAAAACGAGTGTGAGAAATAAGGGGACATTTTCTTCCGCTCCGCCGGGTTGACGCAACTCGTTATTATTTTTATTAATTGTTATCGCTATTGCCTCTCGACGGGGAGACTCGGGCGTTCTTCCGTCGCGGATCTCGCTCGTGTCCCGATCGTTGTAGAAGGCGCGATCGGGCGATAGGGATGAGGAGGAGCGGCAGCGCCGCTGACGGCTCAAAGATGTCCCGCATCGAGAGCTTTGTTAATGTCCGTGACTAAAAGTCCAAGATTCGCCCGGTGCTCGGAATCGTGTCCAAAGACGCAGTCCAAAAAGTCGGAATTGGTGATAAAATCGAAGACGTGGTCGCAACGATCCTGCGACTTGTCGGTAAGATGATGCTTTATAAGGGAGATTACGGCGGCACGGCAACGCTCCAGGGATCTCGTCAGATAAATTTTGTCGAAGCTGAACTCCAGCTCGTAAAAGGACACCACGGCCATCGCGGCCGCGCGCAGGGACGCTTGAATCTCGATTATTCGGGGTTCGTCCGCCGCTACCAGCTGTTGATTTCGTTGCAACAAACCGATCTGCAAGTCGAATAGGCCCGTAGTTTTGTCCCCCACCCGCCATCATTAGAGTTTAGTTTTGGACAAATAAGACGTTTTTAACGGTAGGAGGCTATTTCCGCTCTCCCGGCGAAATATCTCTCATTACCTTGATGGAAAGTTTGACGATATTCTTGAGGACCTTTTCAGGCTGTTTTTTCGCGAGCGAAGGATTGCTCTTGGCCGCCCGGTCCATGAGCTTGAAGAGATTGTCAAGAAGCGAGGTCGTCGCATCGTCGATGAAGAGCGATCGTCCCGCCCCGGTGGCGACCACTCGACCCAACAATTTCTTCTGCGCTCGAAGTCCGAAATCTCGAGCGCGACTTCCGGTACTTCCGGCCGCCGGATACATTCCACCCCCTGTAGCCGCCGACTGCATCACTGTCGTAAACATGTGTTTAATCGTCGTTATCGAACCAAATCAAAATGCCTCCTCAAATTTCAATAAATTTCGAACGAATGCAACGAATCAATGACAATCGGACGAATCGAGGATACGCGGTGCGAAACTTACCGTCAAACATTGATGGAAATCGCGCGCTTTCCGCTCAGGCTCGTTGATAACGAAATCAGAAATCAAACAAAGGCTTGTGGGATCCAAACGTACGAAAGGAAAATCAATCAAGCTAAAAAAACATGGGACAGAATAAAGCGCTGCGAAGAGATGTGTGAGAGGTTTACGAGGGGGCATGTGACAAAAGAAAATGTCCTATGCGAAGTGTCAATGTAATTAAAGGCACGGCATATTTTGGGCTCTACCTTGACTGCAGTCGGTCACAGCTACAAGATGATAGAGTAGCCAGCTTTGTAGCTCCATCACAGCTGTTCCCCACGCCACCTGCAAAACGAACCTTCTACTTAAAAATCAATCTCGGAAATAACGACAAATTTATCGAGTACAAGGTCGCGTACATTGCGTATTAACCGGGCCCGCGCGAATGCGATTGAATTCAGCCGTGACGTGACAAATATTATTTCGTCCGCCATACGGGAGAGGCATGCTGTCCTCATAAAATACGACGTAACGGCGGTGCGAGACATCGCGCGGCGTCTCTCTTGGACGAATAATTATTAATCGTGAAAGAAAAAATAAACAAAAAAGCATCGATGATTGTTAAGAAGTTGCTGGAAAGACAGACGGCGGGGGGGGGCGACAAAAAAATAAACACCTTACCGCGCCTGGAGGAGCGCGGGGGTTCTTCGGCGCACCGCCGCCCCGCCAGGTGGCTTCAAGCGAACTTTTTTCTCGTAACTCTCGAACGATGTCTTTGGCAGATTATGAAGAACCAAAACGAGTTTTTTTATACCAATCTTTGTCGCATCCGGTCGAGTTTGTTTCTCCAGAAAAGAAAGTATTTATGGAAAAAATAACCGTTTCGTAGTCCGAACGCACGTCTCATGCGTGCTGCTCCTTAATGAAATAATTATACGAAGGCGACCGAGCGAGGGGGGGTTTTAAAGGGAGTCGGATCGAAGCAACGAGACAGCAGCGGAGCTCGGAGAGCCAGAGAGAGAGAGAGAGAGGGAGCGGGACGAAGAGAGCAAGCAGCGCCGTTGCTTGTTGTGTTGGGACTCGATCGATTTGTAAGGAGCGTCAAGGCGAGCCAGCGCCATTCCCGAATAGCAGCAGCCAGACGAGGAGCAAGCAAGAGAAGGACAGTGTACGCGAATATCTGCTATGTTTTGCATACATCCCATCGAGAACCGGTATCTCGAAAAGGTATACTTGAAAATCATTTGACTCGAAGATATTGCATTCCAGGGAGCATTGCTCTAGGTATAGGACAGCGGGGCCCGTACATCGAACGTTCTTTCAAGAGATGAGCGTGGCGCGCAGCCGCTGGGAATTGCTCAATCGTGCTGGATACAAAGGCTCTTTGGAGCGTGCGTGTGTCGGATGAGACGTTTGCCTCGGCAAAACAACCCTCGAGAGATGCAGCTGTTCCTTCGAGTGGCAGATGGCCGTGACCGTTTCTCCACTTTTTCCGCTTTTGAAGGCGCACCAGGACTCACCACCTGCCTCGAGCGTACCAACAGAAGCGACTCTGCCTTCGAGTCTACGTAGAGGTTTTCTCGCGCTTTTCGACGACCGCGCTCGAACTAGTCGCTCTCTCCCTCTCTCCCATCTTCGATTTAGCCTTCGACGAAGAACGAAAGCGCAACGTGTCGCGGAGATGGCGAGTTTGGTAGAAATTGCGAGTGTAGGTCGCGCTCAATTGCTGGCAATTAGGCTACTTCGGTGTAGCGCATCGGCCTGCCAAATTCAATTCGATGAGAATCAATTGCCGCCTTTGCTCGCGAGACTCGAGTAGCTCGTTTCTCTCGTACGTTTTCGAGAAAAATGCGCTAAGAGATAGCATGGATTGAACGAGAAAAATGGAGCGAAACGAAGAGGTTAGAGAGAGAGAGAGACCAAAGGCGAGCAATCTACGAGGAGGCGGCGGCGAGCTTTCTTTTACACTGTAATTGGTATCAAGTGTAGCGAGAATATCGAGGAGAGCGGGGGGCTCGCGGGATAGACGGGGGCGCCTCAACAAGAAACTCATTCATTAAGGATGTGAAGCTCGTCGCGGCGGTATGGGGCATTCCGGCTCAAATAACTTTTCGCGACAAGAGTTTTCCATGTACAGCGACGAGCTTTGAAAATTCGTATTCGCATTACGGAACGAGATGAAAGTCGCAAATAAAATGCTCGAGTCCCGAGGTATCCGGGAAAGACGGTAAAAAGTTGAGCCGGGATTCGTACGAGTTGGCTCGGAAGAGCCCGCATACGATCCGTATCAGTTGGCGCGAGCGTGCTTCCCCCCGGAACGTTGGAAAACGCGACCACCAGTAGCAGCAGCGCCTGAGAACTCGGCACTTGACGTTTCGAAATCGTTTCTGCTTTTTTCATCGCGGGAGAAATCGCCGGTGAAATCATCAGGGACTGCGTACGAATTTCATTAGGTTTAAATACGGAAAGACGCCGTGAAATGAAACTTTTCATAATTTTGCGGAAAAAGGATAGGGCGCTCCGCTTCGTGCGGTGCCTAAAATTGATTTATCCATGCGATACGAGACCGCGTGTTGCAAACGGTCGCTTTTTTCGGCTTCTCTGTCACGTGAATAGTTTACAAATATGCGCTATCGAAGGGATTCGCATCGTGAGAGCTGGCGCTTGCGAGCAAAACGATATTCATTCGTTCGTTAGCGCGAGATTTACAGAAAGACGCGTCTCTTTTCAAGCACGTTATTATATCGTATAGGCGCGCACACTGTTGCGCCTCTCCTCGAAAGCCGTCGTAACGGTCACGTGTGTACGCGTCCGCGTTGCACTTCCGTTAGCAATGATGACTAAACCCGCGTTAATTCCGGATATATTCTCACCGCAAGAGAGAACAAGTATCGTCGTATTGCCGAGCCGTTTTTTAAGTTTACTCACGATACGAGGTACTATCGCGGTGTTTGAGGAAAAGTAAGTGACGTGGTTCTTGCGGCTGTTGAAATCACAAGCGGAAATTGCGGATTATCTTATCGAATCGCGAGCGATGGCTCGTCATTGTCGACTGGATCATCGTATAATTCAGCCGAACCTCGAGTCTTCGTTTTTCTTTCTAACCTCCAAAGCCGGACGTGTAGCATTTTTGTTTGTTCCACGGATGCAACTAAACGTTACGTTTGTAATGAATATACATATATATTACCTCGGCTATTTTTGTGTAGTCGCGAGAGCGACTCCTTTCGACGGTAAAAGGTCCGCTGCCTATCGTAGCAAAGACTACCAACTGCACGACACTGGAATCACTTGTCACCGGCACGGTGGCGGGTCTCGCTACGCAAAACCCCAGCGGAATTCAAAAAGTACATCTCCACACATGCGGATAGATGTATTGAAAAAAAAACGGCGAAAATTGCCCACTTGATTCTGCTTCGATGTTTGTCACTTTTTCCAATTTGGTCGCGGGAATCCGCGAACAAGACACGAACGCTTCACGCAAACGGGCGAACGGCGTCCGAGTGTTGTGATCCGTGAACCCACCCCGGTTACCATGGAACCGTTTTTCCCTACTCCGTCGATGGCTCGCGGGAGGGGGAGAAACGGAGCATACGAGCGCGTAGCGTTTCAATTTCAGGCTTTAGTCGGACCACCGTTGTGCTCCGTCGGGAGGGAGATAGCTTGTGCAGGCGTTTCTCTCTCTCTCTCTCTCTCTGCCGCAATGGACGAGTTGTCTTGAGATGTGGAAAAAGAAAAACACATATTCCTCGCCTCGGCGAGGAGGAAATTTGATTCTGACAATGGCATTTTTTTTGTCATCTCGATAAAACATTTTGCATCAAAAGAATGCCCGTAAAAAGCGTAACATTTATTTTCATATAGATTTGTCAGGGGTTGGTTCGTTCGTTCGTTCAACTATTGGATTTGCCTACTTTGATATTCCTTCCCGTGTGGGACGACGATGTTGTCTCGATATAAAATATATTGCGCGTCGAGATGGATGGCGGACAAGCCCCGTGAGGGAGAAAAAAAAACAAATCAATACACATCTCGAAGGAGCGCGCCGATAGAGTACGCGTCTCCAAGTAGGCGTTGGAAATTTCGGATAAACCGAAATTACCATTTAGTTGGCGAATCGTTGCCAACACTATGCATATTACGTATGTATATGTATGGTGCGCTTGATATGAATCAAAGTCCGACCAAGGAGTGACGATCGGGCGTGTAATACTCATTCGTTTCGCCACCTCTCGTGAATCTGCTTCAAACGCGCATAGGCACGATCGGATATATTGAGGGCGGCGTTGATTCCTCGGAGACCCGGTTCACCGAGCAGACTGAGGCCTCCGAGACCTTGAGGAGAGAATAAGAAAGATACATTTATCGGACGAAAGGCGCGTCGGTAAGGGGTCCAAGGTGCCAAACGGTATCTCACCCAGGTACGTGTGAATCGGATCCGACGGCGCGTCGGCAAACTTTGCAAAGCCACCCGAAACGAGATCCTGCGTACTCAGTATGAATTGTCGATTTTTGTGCGGATCGGAGAATCGCGAGACGCCCAAAAGGCGGAGCGTCGCGCCTATCCAGAAGCTGTAGCACGTGTCGCTCGGCTTTCCGGGTCTGCCGTTGAAGCCGTCGTTCTGTCGCATCAGGCACCATCGCCTGAGCCTTTCCAACTGGTCCGCGGTGAGAGCGTCCTCGAGGCGATTCATCAGTACGAGACTGGCGACGGCGCAGAACGTCGAGCCACCGTGGGACTCGAGATCGGGGCCTTGGCCCATAGCTCCGTCGTAAGACTGAAAAAGTCGAAAAAGGGCTTATTCGGCGGCGAGTCCAAGGGTCGATCGATCTACGGTTGTACTGACGACGGCTTGAGCTATGTAGCGGGTCGCGGCGGCTCGGTCGACGCCGCTCCAGTCGTCGAGTATGGCCGAGATGCAGCACGCGCAGTACAAAAATCGCATATCGCTCTCGCTGTCGTCGGTAACGGCCGAGAAGCAACCCTGCGGTCGTTGACAAGCCGCGACGGCGAGCGCGAGGGATCTTCTGTAGGGTCCCACGCGTCCAAAGTCGTCGCCCAGCGCCAAGAGAGTCGCCAGACTGGTATACGTCATGGCCAAGTGGCCGCATCTCCGAGAGCCCGCCGAATCGGGCACCGTCCTGGACGGCTCGAAACCGTCCCTGGCTCCGCTGTCCTTAACCTGCAGCCCGTAAATCCAATCGATCGCGTGCTTCCTATCCTCCGGGCTTATCGCGTCCATGGCGTCGAGCAGATCCAAGCCGGAAATCGCGAAGAACGCGAACGTCATTCTGCTCGAGTCGTACTCTGCGTAAGCGCTCGGCATTATTTCTATGAGCCGCTTGAAAAATTTCGCGTGCTTCTCCTTTGCCACTTCTGCCCTCGCCTTTTTCTCCATTCCCGAACGCACCGACGATCTTCCTCCGGCCCTTGTTCTTTTTGAGGTTAGCTCTCGAGAGCCTCGTACCACCTGCGCGCTCGAACAATATGCTCGAGCTTCGTTCCTAGCGGACGACGAATCACCGCGATCGAAACTCGATTGCTCCAAGAAAGATCAATCAATCGCATCAAAGTCTGTTAATGTATCAGCTAACGAGCCACGTACAGGAACGACGTTTCATTTTACTCGTCGCACCGAAACGCGACTTGGCAGTTTTGAAAACAATCGCGACGCAACGCCCCCCGGGCCCCGGACAAAAGGCCGCGCGAGGGCGTGCCTCTCGCAACGATTACGGCAATAAATTGATCGCTGCGTTCGGTCGGCAAGGTAGACGACCCTCCTGCCGTCGGCGGGAAAAGTCAACGCTATACGTATACGTATTCGTTTTGATCGGCGGGAAAACTGTTTCAAGGCGTGAATCTTCCTTTTTTCTCTCACTCCACATTTCATAAGGGTGCATTGGATTCAAAGAAACACGGGTTTCTTTTCTTCCCAATTCATACTCGTGCAATTCAGCCCCTGAATACGAATTCGTTTTCCACGAAATCCGCAATTTTTGTAAAACATCGTCAAAAGGGTGGAAAAAGCATGTTTTTATTCCTTTCAGCCCGCGTAATTTGGAGCTTTCGAGAAAAACTCGGTGATTGTGTATTCGGCGGAAAATTTTCCATCGGATAGATCCTTGAAATCATTTAAAAGTCGAGGAAAAAAAACATCGTTTCGATCGTTGGCTGTTTTTCCGGAATCGGAAAAATCGCGACCTTTAGAAGACCCGTACCCGTATAGAAGAACATCCAAAGTGTATTGAATGTGGCAAAAAATACGTAAACTTTGATCCTCCCTTGGAAGTGTTATCCGTTACGTTCAATGTGATATTCAAGCTCTCTTCAAACGTGGGGCGAGAAAAATAAAAATAAAGGCTTTGTTGGGAAGACACTGAGCTTTGCGCAAAGTTCAGTGTGAATTGAAATGGAAAAAATGTGGCGCAATCATTGGTCCGAAATGTTAAATATAATGTTTAACGACAACGCGTCACTGGATAAAAGCGACCGCCAACTGTTTCGACCTCTGACAAGTCTCGAAAGCGCGTCGTCCGCAGGCTTTGGAAGCTTCGACTTCTTAATCGAGATTAAATCGTTGAGCTAGAGCCGATTCATCGATAAGACGTGCCAATTAATCGTGTTATCCTCGCTTGAGCTTTACTCGGGCTGTTCGGTTCTTTGGCAATATCCAATCAAGGCCTTGGCTTTGAAATCCGCTCGCCTCTTTGACAATGCGTTCGCATAATTGATTAAATCGCCACAGTGTCCGAAAGACTGAGGTTTGTTGCTTGCGCGGCTGTTGCTGGCTCATCGTCGTCAAACAAGTTCGGAAGGATGCGTAGGGTTGGTTTTGCGGGTACCCTCGGAGTTGCTCCGGTTCTTTTTCACCTGCGGTAAAAACAGCTTGGGGTAGACTTTTGTCCGTCGCGCGAGTAGAAGACGGACGAGATTCGTCGATCGTGGGCGACTATACAAGTAAGTGGTCTTTGCGATCACTTGCCGGACTGCCGTTCCCAATCTGGCAAGTGATCGGCCCACGGCGTGTAGACGATAAATTCGCGCGTAGAAGCTTTCGAGCGTCCACCAGGCAGGGAGGGAAAGATGGCCAACCCAATCCCGTCTGTATGCTGCGGGATTGGATTATCCATCCTGCTTGTCTCAGCTGGATCACCGTTCGACTGTTCGAACGGTCATGATGATGATGGTGATGATGATGATGATGGTGATGATGATGATGATGATGAGGCAATGTCTAGCGACGCGGGGAATAAGGGTCATCGGGAAGTTGCGACGCGTACACACGAGCAGGGCTTCGCTGTGAGCGCATCGTCAATTTTTGCCCAACCCTTGCGGCTCTAGCGGCGGCTATCGATGCATATCTGGGTGAAGTTTTTGTCTATATATAGAAATTTACGGTGGTTGGTGCACGGCGGCGGCGGCGGCGGCGGCGGCGGGAGAGCTCTTTTTCACGTCCCGCATGTGTGGCTCTGTGTCGAGGTGCGCGCGTGCACAGGAGTAAGGGCTTTCGCCCGATGGGTGGGGTGAATATGAGAGAGGGAGACATGCGCATTGACAGTGCAAGTGGTCAGATGGTTGCTAAAGTCCCGCTTTCTCCCTCTCTCTCTCTCTCTCTCTCTCTCTCTCTCTCTCTCTCTCTCTCTCTCTCTCTCTCCCGCCATCTCCGGCTGCGCGTCGCGGGAGGAAAAACGTTGCGGGACGTACGCACGGATGGTACATCCGAAGATATAGTTTCGCAGAGGCCACGGTGCCGCGATACGTTTCGCAGCCTCGTCGCGGCTGCTCTCTTCCCTCACCCGTCCACCCTCCGAATGTCAAGACCGAAAAGTTTAAACGTGCAAATAGTAGCACCGCGCTGCGCGAGCTAAACCTCGATCCCTCACTCGATTGCCGATCGATCCGAGTTTCCATCCTCGTGCGATTTACGAGCCTCCGTCGTTTGAAAAGCTTCGGAAAAAACCTC
Organism: Ophion ellenae; assembly: GCA_963210295.1. Lineage (NCBI taxonomy): Eukaryota > Metazoa > Arthropoda > Insecta > Hymenoptera > Ichneumonidae > Ophion > Ophion ellenae. The sequence goes on from OY723390.1 coordinate 296,178, forward strand.
CCCCACCTGTGTGAGCCTTGCCACGTTTCAATACTTTTGCCACCTCTCGGAAAAAAAAGCCGGCACATCGGGCGAAAGATGAATTTCGTTGGCCGAACGATCGCGGAAGCCTCGATTTTAGACACCGCTCGATCAACCCTTAAACTTGGCAGGTAGATAGATGACGAAGTAGGCAATCGGAGAAAATTACGGTGAATATAAATATAAATAAATAAATAAATAAATATATATATATATATATATATATATATATATATATATATGGTTTTAAAGAAATATAATTGTACACAATTTTGTTTTCCTATGGTATAAATCTACGTTGGTCCGTCTGTGTGTTGGAATATTTGCATCGAGCGAGGGAAAAAATGAAAGTGTTTTGAAACAAACAAACAAAATCAATGGGTGAAAAACGTTCCGGCATTGTTGCAAAATTGAGAAAACGTGTCGACAACTGAAAAGTTTTTGCATATCCTCGGTTGGATTTGTTGTCTTCCTCCTTTCTCGTTACTTCGACGCGATTAAACGAGAGCACGCTGCGATGTTTTTCGTAAGTAGCGGGGGGTTTTGTTGCACTCGATACGATTTCAATTGTCACACGGTTCGAGGGAAAGCGATATCGTTTTGAAGCCCTGCCGCTATCCTAGTCCCGTATACTCGACCGCTCTTATATATATATGTGTATATATCGTATATTTTTGCCATTTTCTCGCAGATTTCAACTGTACTTTTACCAAATATTCTGCGAATATTCTTTTTCAACGTGTAACTAAAATAATAATAATCAGAAAAAAAAACATTTTCCGTCACCTTTTTTCTAATCTCATCAAACAATTTCTTTTCCTTTTATCATAAATAGTGCGAGTCCGCGAAATTGGTACCAGGTATCTCGCGTACATCGAATGCATCCGCTCGAAAAAGCAAGCCTCTGTGTCGGATGTATACATATATATATATAAATATAAAAGTCAATATAAACGCGAGACATACAGTTTCCACGCTAAAACACGTCACAACGCGTCTTCCTTCGCACCATAAAGGATTTTTCCCCCCTCTTGAACGTTTTTCTGATAAGCAAGTCGATGAGGTTTCTCGTGTGGAATAGAGCCGGTAATATGCGTTTCCTCGGTGTTTGCTGCAACGAGCGGCTGTTGCAACAAACCACCCTTTCTACATCCGTCATCATACCGTAAATATCGTATAATGGTAAATTATATTTTCGCGATAAAAAGCATCCTTTTCAATAAACTTTGAAACTTTTTCATCCAAGCGATATTGTTAAATCCGGGGGCATTGGGCAATGAAAAATCGTCCAACTCGCGAGATAAAATATCATTGTTTCAGTCTGTTTGTTTAAAGGTGACGAAAAAACAATTGTCGCGTGGCAATGGGGCGTTGAAATATTGTCAAGCTACACTTTGCAACAGATTCGCAGTCGAGTACTTTTAGCCTCTTTTTCTTTTATCTGAGCTCTCGAACAAAAATGAAAGAAAAATTGAACAAGGGTGACAACAAGTTTGACTCTTTCTCCCCCGCCCCCCCCCCGCCCTCTCCCCCGGTACGAGGAGCCGATAAAAATAACGCGGGACCAAGAGGCGTCTATTCGGAATGGCTCGTGTCTAGTAAGAAAAGTATAAGCTTTTATCCGTGCAAATACACGAGTGAGCGATTGAATCCTCAACTCCACTCGATCCGTTGCCGGGCAAAAGATTTTCTTCTTTTTATTCTTATCGGAGATTGCGTTTTTTCTTCTTTGTCGAAAATATTGCACGGCCAGTGTCGAGAGTAGAGTATTTTTTTAGACCGCAGTTTCAAACAACGCTGAAAAAGTATGAGATACATTTTTGCAAAAAACAATCAAACTTCTAAGTGTGGAAAAAAATGTTTGACCAATTTCACTGTGCCGAGTAGGCGATACAAATGTACATGACTATACAAGGTATCTGCGACAATCAATTGAATATTGCTCGCTATCGCGTGCTGTGATACAAATCATCGGGACGACTTACGATCCGGAGACATGCTCAGCCCCAAAATGCAAAGGACTGGTAAGTTTCAAGCGAAACGAGAAATACAATATTTTGCCATGAAACATCATTATTCTGTTATTCTAATATTGCAAATAAAAAATAAAAAGCCAAACGTTCGGATGAGAGATTGATAAAATATTATTGAGTTTGTTTTAAAATTGACGCACGAGTATCTAACGTTTCTGCGAATTCAATAAAAAATCATCGCATCAACGATGAATTATAAAAATGATAGAGATCATAATAATGATAGCCAGATGGTGGTTATTATTGCTTTTTTTGCTGCTAATAGATTTTTGGTAATCATGATTATTAATTTGTTTTACTTCGCCTCTTGTATTATCAACATCTTAATGATAATATGAGCGTGCAACTTTATCATTAACGGTGTTATCGAGATAGAGAGTATTTTTAGAAATGGGAATCGCTTCGTGATTCTGAGAGGGTAAAAATGTACATATCGTGGGTTGATGGGGAATGAGCTTTCGCGCTGCCAAAGTACACGAGACCGGAAGGCAATTTATCCGACTTCTCTGTACGCAATCATCGTGAATATATCAAAGATTCCAAGCAGAGGAACGTAACGACAATGTCAGAGCCCGTTAAAACGCGTCGCAAAAAGTTTCATTTTTTTTTTGTCACGTCGAAGAAACACTTTTAACCGATTGGTTTTGGAAGAAGGAAAATCCGTTTTTTTTTCGTTGCTTTATTGCTTATTATCTCAGACGCGACACGTCACAGTCTGCAAATTATTGAGCGATCTTTTTGCTGTTTCAAGTCAATATGTAACTGTGACATCAAGTGAATAATATTGTTTATTATTAATATCGTTAATTTTGCTCATTTGTTCGGTGCACGCTGATCATTGTCATTAATAGGTAGCAAACAAAACAAACAAAAAAATAGTTGTTGATTTTTGCAGTGCGGGTCAACGATTCGCAAATAATCATGCTCTCCGAGAGAGCGCATTACGACCATTCGCTGGCTGGATATTTGCACAAGCGAACCTCGGACTCGGCAAAGTGGCAACTCCGCTGGTTTGTTCTCTATCAGGTGAGCCCGGAGGAGAGAGAGATCGATCATTGTGCATAACATTTTTCAGCCGAGAACACAGAAATTTTGTTTTTATTTTTCTTCGCAAGCACGTAAATGCGAAGGTTATACACTCGACTAGCTCGTAGCGTAATAATTTTTCCAAACTCGAGTTTCCGAGTGTTTTCTCTCTCTCTCTCTCTCTCTCTCTCTCTCTCTCTCTCTCTCTCTCTCTCTCTCCCCTCTCTTTTTCTCTCTCTTATCGCAGATTTAGCACAATTGGTCGGGCGGAAAAGTATTTTAACGCAAAACTTTCAAACGCGCTCAAGCGATGAGAGGATCTCGCCTTTTGCATTACATGTCAGTTCGCAAGTCCACCGGAATGAGTAAGATTGATCGCCCTTAACGTTTTTTCAAGGCTTCACAAGAATCAATTGAAACAAGAATTTAAAAAAAAACATAATTTTTCAACTTGACCGATGTTCTCGTATACGGGGGAATAAAATAGACTCGATTAAAGTTCGCCCGACGATTCTTCGGATTAACGAGTTCAGATTCACTCTTGCAAAGCTATAAAAATTCTTTCCGAAGACAAAAAAACATATCTTATTTATTTTGAAAGTAATAGGTAAATGAATGTAAATGAAGTGCACGTGTTTCCTTTTCATGTGGCGTTGCAGAATTTGCTCTTCTATTACGAAAGTGAGACGTACACACGGCCCAGCGGGATCGTGTTACTGGAGGGTTGTTACTGCGATCGTCTTATAACGGCTCGAGGCAAAGAGGCTGACAAGCAGGTAGGTATCGTTATCAAACTGTAATTATCCAAGCGCTCGAATAACCAAGATATTTTTCACCATTTCAACCACCATGGTTCTCAAGACAAACGACATTCCTACAAAAATCTCCATATTTTCATATAAATATTGTTGACAACGGACGAATCAATAATTAAGCAATGACGTCAATGAAAGATGAGGGTTATTTTTGCCATTGATTTGGCAATTGTCTCTCGTTCGACGGAAAATCGTAAATCTGACTTGCGGACAATTACCAAAAGACTAGCGCATCGATATTTCTTTCTTATTATACGTTAGACGCATTCGCTTTTCTCCGAATGACTAGCAGTAGCGCACCCTAAGTATATACCTACGCGTGCTTTAATTCATTTTTAATACGATAATAAATACGGGCACCGAAGCTCCGCGGTACGTATCAGGAAGATCCTATTGAAAATCGAAGAGCTTATTCCCTCACCGATTTCCGGAATGTTATCATCTTCTTCTTCTTCTTCTTCTTCTTCTTTTCTTTCATTCGAAGCTTTCCTCGAGTACGCCTTGATTAAATGTTGTCAATAGACCGGTAGGCCTGTTCCGCAATCGAAAGTTCGACTGTGAATGATCTCCGAGCGCGGAGCCGCGCCCATAACTCGCGGCGTTATTTTCGCCCTCGTGTCATCGAAACTCGGTCTGATACACCATCATCGGAACAACCTTAGCCGGCTTTTCAAAGTACGTTTCGCGAGTGTAGGCACGTTTTTGTTGTTGGACTTTTCAAGCGCTATCGTTTCGTTTAACGAACGATTCGGATATGCGCGCGGATAATGCTGCGACTACGGTAAATAATAGCCTGCTGAAATCGTTATTGACTGTTGCCTTCAAAGTATTCTCGTTTGGTAACCTAAGGCCATTGTCTGATACCTGCATTGTTCTCCGCGGCTCGAAAGACCGAAAGAGCGCTCGTTCGAGTGTAGCCCCGAGCCTCGAATCTCAACTCGGCGAAAACTCACCGAGAAACGATAGAGAAGAGATATTCCGACGAGGTCATCGCGTATCCTCGAGGCTTCTTCCGCGGAAAAAAATCATTCGTCTCCTTCGAATTTTCCAGCCCCCTGCTACTGCTTTCTCCCACGATCGACGAAACAGTGCTGCCGCGGCTAAACGTGTGCCGCTCAAACTCCCAAAGCCCCCAGCCATCCACCTTAATTCATTATATCCACGCGTCTTTACGCTTCGAGAGTGAAACAAAAAAAGCTTGCAATATTTAGCGCCGCGTGGTGGAGACATTTTTTCTTTGCTCGCCGAGAATATCGCAATTTTGCAACATTTTAAGGCCTCAGCCCTACCGGATAGGGGCTACCTTTTTTTGTTGCCTTCAAATGTACACTTTCGCTTGCTAAAGTCGTGGTGAAATTTTCTTTTTTAAGCCCATCCAGCGATCAAGTACGAGTAGCGTTGGAGAAAAAAAAACAATAATCAAACATGGATATATTCGGATTCAACCGATGACGAAGTGTCTCTCTGCAAAGTATACACGCGCTACACTGTTTCTTTCGTCCGTTCCGTTTTTTCTCTTTTAATTACAACGGAGTTTTTTTACGAGCGTGTGTGTCTGAAAAATGTGAGAAAGGTACGGTGAGGAAAAAAGTCAAGTAAAAGAGAGAGGAGGGAAAAGGGAGGTCTGGTGATGCGCAGCACGAATGCGTTGTGACTACGTGTCACAACACGCGTACTTTTTCCCCGAAAGAAGAGAAAAGCGATTTACCTAGCGGTCATAACGTTGCGTGGTAATTTTTTCTTCATCCCTACCGGCAAAGGGTTGTCGTGCTTTTATGAGTTAAAATTCTTAACGGACCGGGCACGCAAAAAAAAACCAAGAAAATGAAATTTCTATTAACGCACGGATTTTCAAGACTATGATTTTCCAACAACGTGACGAATCGTACGTTTTTCTTTGATTTCATAATTATTGTTTGATCTATGAAAAATGTATCGTTCTTTTAACTTTTGTTTGGGTTCGTTTGTCTTTTATACCAAAGAAGGCGCGTTTGTAAATTGTGATTCGCTCTCGCGTGATCATAGATCAATATTTGGGTCCTCCGAGTGAAGGCGAAAAGAAGAAGAGGAAACAAAAAAAAAACGCGAGATCACCTCTCTCAATTGCCCTCGCCATGCAAAGTATAAATGAACACAACAGAATTAAATAAATATTTTAGAGCCCTACGGAGGATAATAAAAAAAGCTTATCTCGTTTTGCAAATTACTTTCGTTGGTGATAAATCTTGTCTGCAGTTTGGCTCCTGAAAATGTAATCATTGACATTTCAGCCCTCGCATGCTCAGTCCTCGGTCTATTCGTTCGTTCGGTAGGTCGAACGACGCTACTATTTTCAACGATCTCTCATTCCCACTATGTACACGGATGCATGCATATATGGTGGTATTTTAAGCTCGCAAAGGAAACTTGTGCATCGAGAGATCAAGAAGCCTCCTGTATTTTAAATGAAAACACATGCTCGGCTTTTTCCATCGAGGGCAGTTGCGAAAAATGTATACAAACGATCAGAAAAACAGCCCCCGCGCGCCTGACCTACGAGTACGCAAAGTGTTATTTTTCGGAGCAGACGCGTCAGCGATATGTCGCATTGCGACAATTTGTTCGTTCGTTCGTTTTTTTTTCTCATTTGGGATGCACTCGCAACTCAACTTGAGTCGACCTTGCGCTTGGGTCGGGTAAACTTATGGCCGAATTTGGGCTTGAAGTGAAATAATATACGAGTTTGCCCTCGAAAACGAATATAATTCGACTCGGGGTTGTTGGGATTGTGCTTGAAGTGGAGCTTGAACCGGCTAATTTGATGTTCGTTTGGAGATGGGGCAGATTTTGAATCGCACGCAGGTGCAACCAGTCGAGCTTTCCGACACGGGCCGAATATATGTGGGTCCAAGAGTCGGGAAAGGTTAAACGCGCAAGCCACCTGGTCGTGTGAAAAAAAATTGCCGACGAGCGCATCGACTCGAGAAGAAAAACAAGAGGGAAGGAATCTCTAGCGCGGCGTCTGACCGGGCCAAGGTTTGACCACTAGCCCCCGCACGCTCTGGCCATTATTGACCCCATCTATACTCCCCGAGCACACTTTTTTTCCCTCCGCTTAGGTCAGACAACGATGATCAGACGAGTGAAAGTTTCGCTCTCGTTGCTGCGCTCTGTTGTATGGCTACGATAAAACACCACGTGTCTTCATTCCAATTAGCTCGAGGCTCGTCATTAATCGCACATTAACTTTATTTTTTTTCTCAAACTGGCTAGAAAAATCGCACCAACCAAAGAAGCCACGATAATTTCCTCAAATTCGACTATAATTTCGCGCTACAAAATGCACGACACGATACGGCAAAATTAAACATGCGACGCAATTTCGTTGAAATATTTCATCGAGAATAAACAATATTGGTCGATGAAACATCAGCTGGAAAGTGTTTCGTTTTCTCTCCGTCAATACGCAGGACGATAAGTTTGAGAGGCACTCGCGATGATTAATGGTCAATACTCGGGTATGCTGTGCACTCTAATTATTCCGCGGCGAACACCCGAAACATTTTATTCATACAGTGGAATTCATTGTAACACAATTCTCAATCTATTAATGGAACGAACCGCACATCAATATGTTTACAAACATGGCTACGCGCACCCAAATGTATCGATAAATATTGGAATACTGTACTCGACGAAACGTCGAGTTCACGCGTTAATCGCAACGGCACTTTCGTGTTCAGCGGATTTCCCATCGGACAGGCCTTTGAACGGTATGGGTAAAAGTCGGAAAAAAATTATCCTCTGGTGGGTAACTTTTTCAAAATCGCACCTTTCGCAGATTTCAAAAGCCACGTGCATGGAAAAATTCCGATAGTCGTCATTGCGACTTAAATCGCAGCCGGATGAGAATACTGGGGCGTCTTTGGGGCCAAAAAATTGCGATACAAAAGCTCAACTACCGAGCCGAAAAAATGAGTAGATCCATTCGAAAATCTTAATCGAATTGGGCTTTCGTGCCGAGAGTACTTTGTTTCGACAGCTTTCTTTTTCTCACTGTTTAAAAAAAATATCATTTCCCGCTGGCTCTAACTTCTCAAATGTTCCCCCTGCTTGTTTCTTCCTAAACGGTTCGTTTTGTGTTTTTTGTCTCTGGATTACATTTATTTTTGCTCGGGTGAAATGTATCTGCCTACTCTCGTCGTCCTGGTCTTTCTCTCGAATACTCAGCCAGATTTTTCGTGGCTGCACATCAAGGACGTACCCGACGATTAATATGGTATCAGGTTCTACATACGACAAGGCCGATTTTCCAATTCTCGTGCCTCAAATGCCCATCCTCTCCGAACGTTCTCCACCTGCTACAACCTTCGACACCGAACCTTCGAGCCCCGATTCCCAACCAGCAACCATTTATTTGCAGCTCCTCACTCCTACAACTCGTTCACCCATTTCCTGTTGCCAATCGCGCTCCTGGAAACGATTGGAATTTTCCATGATTTCTCGAAACACAGTCTTGAACGATATCGACGTTAGAGAGGATCGCCCAACCTCGCAATTTCCTCTCCCACCTACCTAAATCTCTGTCCTCACCCTCGAGCACCGTGAGATATTCTCGTTGTCCCGTGTGTACTTGGATCGCGAATATTACAAGGGAGCGTTTGAACGTCAATGGGACTCGAGTAATCTCGGCCCCGCAATCAATGCTCGCTGACGATGCATCGGGACGAGAGATTTTCAGTGTACCGCAGCGATCATTCTGAAAATAAAACAGGCTCCCTTGTCCCTTCGGAGCTTGCTTTTTTTTATTTACTATTTATCTTTTCGAGAGTTGACAAATCGTGGTTTGTTCGACTTTTTTTTTACACCTCTCGGCCCTCTCTCGCCACTGAACATTAATTCGACAAATTGAAAATTGAAAGAAAATCGTATCCTCGATTTGAAGATCCTAGGATAAACGTATGCGGCATCAATGGTAAGGGCCGCCTTACGGGGAGTGAGGACGGATAAGGAATTTACGACGTGTCAACTATATGCTCGTTGCAACGGTGATCGACTCTTGGGACTCTACCGCGGCTCTGTAAAACTGCCGTTAAACTGTTTATGTCCCATCCAACACCGAGATCCAACCATTATTCGCAACATTCCGCGTGCGAGAATAGCCGCTTTTTTGTCCCCCGGAGATCCACTACACTGTACTTTCGCGACTTTGTGTACTCTTTTTTCAAATTTGTCTTTTTCTCCATTCGTCGGGGATGAAGAAGGGCTAAAAATGGCTGAACCATTGCCACACGGCGGACAATCGAAATCGATAGGAACAAAACGATATTCTCATTGAGGTTGTCGATGCGATTTTATTCATGCGAATAATAATAAGGAAGCCGCGTGGGCGCAGGATTCAGCTGTAGCAGGATATTCTCGGTCGGTATGGGGATGAGGACGAAGGGCTGGCAGGGCTCGAGATAAAAATCCGGAAACGAGGGTCGGGACGAGTTCCCCATGCTGTTTTACGTTGGAAGGCTCAACAGTAGAACGTCGAGGGGTTAAAGGGCCAAGGCCACAGTCTTGGATATACCAACCCCCTGGCTCTTGCTCTACTTCTCTCTCTCTCTCTCCTGCTCTCTCGCTCTTAAAATACCGTCGCGATCCTTATTGGCCGGATTCCACATACGAAATATTGAGTGGATAGCTGCCACAGCAACCTGCTGCTTCTCTCCTTCCACCTTTTCCTTTTTCTTCGTTTTCACAAACGTCTGAAATAGCTGAGAACGAAACGATTCATATAAATAACAAGCTTCAGATGGATTTTTCTCCAACGGGTTTTTTTTCTTTTTCGAAAGCTGCAATTCATCCGCAGCGCTCAACCTTGCCGCGACCGTTGACCTCCGTTGAGCTACTCGATCGGGGCGAGTTTCGATACGGGAGCAAACAGATACGGAAACTTGATCCGAAACATAAAAATAACTTTGAACTTGAGACTGCAAGCTTGAGTTTGATTTCATCACTATAATATTGTGAATTATTTTATAGTCGAATGAAGAGACAGATTAATAATTGTGTATATGAGAGGTAATGTATTGAAATGATAATAAGTAAGTGCTTTATTGAGACTCAAGAGTCGCAAGACGTATCCATTGTAAAACAAAGCCCGGGACACGCCCGAAGATAACATTTATCGCGTCCCGCACCAGGCCCACCGTCAAGCTCTCTCTCTCTCTCTCTCTTTCTCTCTCTCTCTCTCTCTCTCTCTCTCTCTCTCTCTCTCTCTCTCTCTCTCTCTCTCTCTCTCCGTCCCTCTTTCGCACTCTTAGCCTTACGATATATCCGCTTCAATCTCGAAACGAGGAAGCTTCTCGCGCCCGAGCCCCCGGTGAGAAAGTTTTCAGCCGCGAATCCGTGATTAGAGTCATCCTCGCGCCAAACGACACCTCACAGTGCGCTGGATAAGCTCCCAGCCTCGTGCCAACTCATCCTCCGTGTTCACGCTCTACCATTTTTTCCCTTTGGCCTTTTCCCTCCGATCCCACCCTCTTCCCTTTTTTTCGTTCAGCATTCATGCGCGAATGGAAGAGAAATATTTTTTCGTGCCCATAAACGTGAAAACAATAAAATCACGAGGAAGGGCGTGTTGCCGTTAATTTTTGTTTATTACTGGAAAAAAATGTGTGTTTTTTTACCTTTTTTCATGAATCGTTATTTGACAGTCTATAAAATAGCGTTAAAATAGAATGAAGAAAAAAAATTAACGTATCAATAATATTAATAATAACGGTAGTAGTGAATTTTCTATCAATTTATGCGTGCGCGTGTGTATTGCAAAAGAATGATATTACCGAGTGATAGGTAATTTGGAAAGTTTCCATATTTCGATCGTGCTGAATACAAGACAGCCTTGGACAGTGGTGATATGCTGGTAGCTTGGAGTCATACAGGTGCAAGTAATGGCCAGAGACGAGGCGCGCTATAATTAGTTAACGTGTCAAAGTGTATACGTTAGAGAGGAAAAAACGGAAAAATCTTTAAAATCTAACCATTACTGAGAGTGTAGTCGATGTATGCAGCGTCGAGACCGTAGGAGGTCGAGAGGACACGCCACAAATTAATTAATATGCTACCGAGACGGGAAATTTACCTTGTCACGTTGCGAGGACACACACGGTCCTCGCATAGCTGGGCTCATTTTCGCAAAGTTTTCGAAAACAAACGAAATGAAATTAACAAATGTTTGCATGTCGAACAAATATCAGTATGCAAATGTAATGTAATATTAGAAAAACAAATGCTTCGGCAATTTTTTTTAACATGAATTTTTCAACGTATATATGAGGCATTCCACGTCACTTCAGCCAGTAGAAAAAAGAATCCACAAATAATTTTGATAAAAATCGAGTTACTTTATTGATGAATACTCACCGACTGTCGACATTTTTAAAAAATTTCTGACGTTTTTTCTCGTTGATTACCATTTATTAATATTTTTCCATTCAAATGGCTGTATCTTTGGCAGCATTTGACGTATTGATAACCGTAAAAAACGAAAATGTGCGTCTTTTAAATTTAAATTTAATTAAAATTAATTTAATTCATTTAATAAAAATTTAAATTTAATTGAGCAAGTCGAACGTCCGTTTCAGGGCAAAATATGCAAAAATATATTTTTTTTCTCCAGGAAAGACACTCGTCATTTAATGTTTAAGAATTCCTCCGAATTCTGAATACGAAAAAACAAATTTTTTATATTATGGGATTCCTAAACACCGTGAAGTAACCGTTATTTTTATTTCAGTTATTTTTTCATTAATATACGATTGAAAAGTGTGGAGAACTCGCTGTATGATTACCAGGTTTTTGAAATACATATGACATATATGTCATATGTATTGGAGCCTTGGAGTGCTCCACACTCTTCAATCGAATATTTATTAAAAAATAAAAAATAAAAAAATCGCTGTTACTTCACGGTGCTTAGGAACCCCATACTATAAAAAAATACCAAAAATCCGTTTTTCGTATTCACAATTCGGGGAAATTAAAAAAATACAATAACGAGTGGCTTGCCTTGAGAAGAAAAATATTTTTGCATATTTTGCCTTGAAACGGACGTTCGACTTGCCCAATAAAATCGAAATCAATTTTTTTCTGAAAGGCTAGAAAAAGACGCATGTTTTCGTTTTTTACGAATGTAAATACGTCAAATCCTGCCAAAGATACAGCCATTTGAATGGAAAAATGTTAAAAAATGGTAATCAGCGAGAAAAAAACGTCAGATATTTTTTTGTAAATTTCGACACTCGGTGAATATTTTTCAACAAAGTAACTCGATTATTCAAAATTATTTTCTCGATTTTTTTCACTGGCTGAAGTGACGTGGAGTGCCTCATATACGTATTTGTGTCAAAAGTTCGTGTTGCGGAAAGAGCCGCTCTTTATTTCTCGGGATAGTACGCGTATTTTCAGATACTCACGAAGAAACTTTTATTCCAGGTGATGTATTGTCCTTTAGCCGTTCTTCTCGCACCTCGCCCCTCCCCCAGACAGCCCTTGTACACATCGGCTTTTAAATTATACTGGAGGAAACAACTTCCTTCTCTTATTTTCGCTTTATCTTTTACTTAACTGGGACAATTGCCTTTTTTTCACCCAACTATTGCACAGATGCGTTCTTCGCTTTTACCACCAAGAGTCTCGAGCGAATGAAAAATAAATCTCTCGTTTCTCGACGGACTTTTGGATTAATTATTTTGTTCGATAAGCCACCGAAACGAATATCTTTTCGGTGTGATTTTTATTGAAGCTTTGATGCAACGCTTTAACGAAATTGAAAGACATGTTTTCTTTCCATTCATTTTTAACGGTGTCCCGAGACACCAATTGGTATTTTCTTCTTTACTCTTGTACGGAGTATTTACAACGGAAATGGCCTCGAAATATTTCCAAGAGAAGGGATATTAAAGTGAATGCCGTTGAAACGTCTGGAGTTCTTGTTGTTGTTTATTTTTAATCGATTTGGGTCCGATGTTTTCTTCATCTGCTTTGTTCTTTTTTTAGCATTGTTTCGCGATCTCCTACAGACGGGAGAATCAGCGTCAGTACGAGCTCAAAGCAGGCACGGAATCGGATTGCAAGACATGGATCGAGGCCATTCGAGAAGCAAGGTAATCAAAAAATATTTATCACGTCATCTGAGTGTCCATGGTTGCATTTAAAAATACACTCGCAAAATGATCGTTACCAGTTTTACACTTTTAGCTGTAGTGATAAAAGGTATACATTTTTTGTTTGTTGACAAAGCAAAAAATAAATCATTGCACAAAAAAATAGCAAAATAAATGAATCAAGTGAACTTTGCTGAGAAACGATTACCCTTTTTTTTGGCAATATAATAAATCCTCAAGTAGATGGATAAATATAGGAACGGCGAAAGAAACGTTCGGAAATTCGCTGCGATTCGTTGCCGCCGATTTGTTCGTAAAGTTGAATTTCCGGATGCCCCCTCGGTAGATATTTGTCTCGAAGTGTATAAATGGGAATATCGGAGAAAAGGCTTTGCGAAAGCAAAAAATTCTCGCTGAGCGATCATCTTTCAGAGAAAGCGAATTCGGCTCTTTATGCATTTCCAATACTTTTCCATACGTCTCTATCGGAACGCGGAATCCTCGGAGAATTTTTTTTTCTTCTTTATTTCGGAAAACGCTCGACGTTTCCCGGAGTTAAGAGGCAAAAATTTCCGCGCTACGCTTTACACCACGAGCTCTGGATATTTTGTTTTTCACTAGCAAACGACGATTGTTGAGAATTGTCCAAAAATCCTCACGTTTCCTAGAGATTATTTGAAACGGTGAAAAAGCGGCAAATGAAATTTCTTATTGTTAATTAGGGTGAATAAAGGATAGAAGAATTAAGGACTTGCGCGGGGACGTATATCTAATTTGATGAATTCTTTATTCGAACGTATGCGCCCGTTGAGTGTCCGATTGCGAGGGGTAAATATATTTACCGGGAGAGGGGGAATGAGTGACTGTTCTGTTTGGGAAAATTCCCGAGTGGAGGTGAAAAAAGGTGAAAGAAGAGAAAAAAAAAGGATAGGGAGAAGAAAAAAAAACACGAGTCGAATTAAATGATGGTCCGAGAGAGGGCGAGCCACGTGGCATTGCGATCGTGTTGAACTCGCATAAAAATTGGAGGAGCATGGAAGAGATGCGCGAGGGTAGAAACGACCAATCGCCGCACGCTCCCTTGCCTTTCAGGCCTTTTCCTCGTAAGACCTTAATGGAAGAGCATTCATGGGAGGGTGAAAAAGTCGACGGTACGCCAGCAACGGGATATTTCGGGACGATCACGTGTTGGGAGTTTTTGCGCGAAACCCTTAATACGTGCTTGGACCGACGTACGGACGGACAATGAGACCGACAGATTCGACCAAAATACGGCCAACATTTTTAAAGATCCAAATTCAATATTTGCCACGAGAAGTACAAAGGCTCGCCTCCTTACGTTCCGGCAAGACATTTTCTGTGCTTCGAAACGGCTCTATTCGTTTTTTGCTCTTGGAGGTGGTACGAGAGATCAGAGCGGAAGTGAGCAGAGCTGAGGAATTCCCGGGAGCAACCATAACGATGTTGCAAGTCGCCGAAGATGAGAATAGAGAGAGAGAGAGAGAGAGAGAGAGAGAGTCACCTGAAACTTTGCACTCTATATCCGTCGAGTTTAATCCTGACTCAACGGGACTCCTGTAGGAAGAGCTGGCGCGAGTTGTCACGCGTGATATGGGCGAGAAAAGGCGAAAAGGGAGCAAGAGTTTTTGCGTTTTTTTCCGACCTAAAGAGACACAAATGGGAACACGCCCTTTCGTCCTTGATTTCATAATAAACTTGGAATGAGTCCGATTTTCTACTATATAAATAAATAAATAAATAAATAAATAAATATATATATATATATATATATATATATATATATATATATATATATATATATATATATATATATATATATATTTATTTATTTATTTATATAGTAGAAAATCGGACTCATTCCAAGTTTATTATGAAACCAAGGACGAAAGGGCGTGTTCCCATTTGTGTCTCTTTAGATCGGAAAAAAACGCAAAAACTATTGCTCCCTTTTCCCTATATATATATATATATATATATATATATATATATATATATATAATTGCGACATTTTCAAAGCACGACGCCCGTGATTATCGTAGTTAGCGATCGTGGTGTTTTTGTTAGCCTCCAGGGGTGTTTACGGCGAGCCTCTCTCACTCTAGGGGCGCTATCCGAGAACGAATTGCGTTTAAAAGGCGAGAGCGAAGAAACTTGAGTAACCATCGGGATTCCAGTTCCAAATCCAAACCGAAAATTAATACTTCATTTATTTTCGATTTGGATTTGGAACTGGAAGCCCGATATAGTTGCCCAAGTTTCTTCGCTCGACGATTCAACAGAGCCACTTATTTTTTGCCACAGTGCAAAAAAATGTCAGTTTTTCAATATATTTTTGTCTACAAGCGCATTTCGAGGTATTTTAACCCACTGAATATGAATTCACCATTTATTTTCCACCAAACGCTCAATTTCTATAAAAAATCTCAAGAATGTGTGAATACACGTTTTTCGCGTTTAGCTGGCATAATTTGGAGCTTTCGATAAAAACTCGGCGATATTCGTAGTCGGCGGAAAATTGCCCTTTGGATAGATGGTTCAAAACTTTTAAAAGTCGAAGAAAAAATGGTTCGACGCTTTCGGCCGCTTTTCCGGTATCTCCAAAATTCTTGAACGACATAAATTTAATGACGGGGTCCAAAGGATTTTAATAGGATTGGCAAATGCGGTTGGATTCTTCCCGGATATGTCAATTTGTTTACCTGGAAAGTTCACTCGAAGAATGGCCGAAAAGGAGGCAAAGGGGTACGTGGGGAAAAATTGGAGAAAATTGATGCCCCGTCTTTGAAATTCTGTCAAAAATCGAAAAAAATCATCGAATCTCCGTGAATGAAAGGGCAAATTAAAGCGGAAACAATAACGAAGATGGCTTAAAGCGGAGTTCCAAATGTATGTTTTTACAATACTATATCGATGCATTTTTACCCCTGAACACGAATTCACCATTAATTCTTTCTATAACCGAAAAAACGTCAACTGTTTGTGAAAAGACGTTTTTTTCTCGATTTTCTCGAAAAACTCGATGATATTCGTGATCGGAGGAAAATTTCCCATTCGAAAGATTCTCAAAATGGTGTGAAAGGATTTGAATTTTCACTTTCCCTTTGACGATGGATTACTTATCGTCCGAGTTGACGCTTCCCCTGCCCCCGGTCGTACACCCTCTCTCGCTCTCTCTCTCTCTCTTTGCCAGGATTCGTCGACACCCCCTTTCCCACGTGATTCCGTGCACGTACATTTCCGCACGAGGGCACGGGGCAACTGCCGAAAACTCGTGTCGATAATGAAAGTTGTACAATTTTTTTGTTCGCTCGATATGGGCGTGCCCAGCGAAAAGTTTCACTCTTTTCAGCTGTTCTTCCGTTACCGTGGGGGCGCCTTTACTTTATTCATGGAGTTCCCTTGGGGAGGATATCTTGTAATTTTTTGTTGTTATTCCAACGACGTCGATGCTCTCTAGAGATACCGCGCGTAGGAACACGTCTTCCGGCGCGCCTTCGTCTAAATATTTAACGATGCCGCACACTGTGAAATATCATGCGATTCTCCGTTCGCACAAATCTTCTCCTTCCATATTCCTATACTCCGCTGTAAAATTATTCGTGCGTCAACGAAAAAAACCGAACCTTTCCGATTTCCTTAATTTTTATTTTTAACCCTTCGTGCGCGAGGTTTCAAATCGACGTTTGAAACGTCGATTTGAAACCTCGTCGATTTGAAACCCAAACAAACAAACGTCGATTTTAAACCCAAACAAACCCAAACAAACGAAAAAAACCGAACCTTTCCGATTTCCTTAATTTTTATTTTTAACCCTTCGTGCGCGAGGTTTCAAATCGACGGGGCGGTATTTTAATGACTTACTCGTGTAAGGCAATTTTTATCATTTCGCATCCTTTTTTTATATTTGTTTTTTTTCTTCGTTTCATTATGACAATTGTTTTTTTATCCTCGTGAATAACATTGATGTGGAAAAAAGTGGTAGCGCCAAACGACAAGCTTCGGGTTTAGGGGTTGCTCTAGTTGTCCCCGACTACCCTCTCTATGTACGGATTACCTACGTATACGGAACACACATGTGTGTGTGCGCGCGCGCGCGGGTGTGTGTGTGTGTGTGTAGGTGACTGTATACACGTTTATGAAATATGCTGGGGTCGGACGGAGAGTTCACGGGCGAGCAAACGAAAGCCCCTGTGACCCAAAGTGCCTCCGCTCCTCCTATGCCTATTTAATGACCTGTACAAATTGCCTCGCGTTTCAGCTGTGCAGAATAAAGCAGATCGTCAGCGGTCAAAACCTACTTTTTTATTTCTTCTATCCAGAATCCCTCGTAGGTACATGCGCAGCTTGAGGAACAAGCCTTCCTCTGACTCAGGGAGAAATGCCGCGACAAAAAAAAAACGCGGCGATCTGCGTGATATCGAAGGATAACAAAAAAATATCGCACAGGGGGTCATAAAGTTTCGAAAAGGTCCTACCTCCGAACGGGCTGAAATTTTTCACAAACCTTCCTTTTACGGCGTTACCCCCACTTGTAGCGCAAAAAAAGGCCTTTTTCATGAATTTTTTTTAAAGAAAACTACAAAACTTTTTTAATCGATCAATATACCATCTTGAAGAGCACATCTTGAAGAACTTTCAGTAATTTTTTTATTGAAAAATATTACATTGTTTAGTGGCAAATGGCCGTCAATGAAATAATGTTTTTATATACACGGTTTGCGGTGACCAACATTGCGGCGAAGTGGATCATCTGAAAAAAAAAATGCGGATGGATTTGGTCAAATATAAGTATAAACTAGCCTTTAATCGAAGGATTTTAAAAAATATTCATTTTTCACAAAATGGCGGACTGTCAAAGTTAATGGTTTGATTTTAACGAAAAAAATCGAACGATTAAAGACTACATTTTTATGTATTAAATAAGCCTGCAAAATTTCAAGAAGATCGGTTCATTAGTGTTCGAGTAATCTTGGTCACCGACTTCAGAAATGCCATTTTGAGAAAAACGCGTTTAAAGTTTCTCTTTCAACGCTCTTTCAACGCGGATTCTTCTCTTTCAACGCTCATATCTCAGTCAATTTTGTTCGGATCGACTTGAATTTTTCAGGACATATTCTCAGATACTTATACTTCAAAAAAATGCAATAAAAAAAAATCCATTTTTCCAAAATCGCAAGTGGGGGTAACCCCTTAATATCTCAAGAGATCCCTTAAAAGGATTTTTGGTGTAAAGCTGACTTCTCATTTCGACGCTTGATGAAGAATTAGTGGTGTATGGAGAGTGTGCTTGTTGAGTATGCATGGTGGGTGTGTCCATATAATATACCGGTATACCGGTGCGGGTCCCCTCGAATGTGCTTGAAACACTGTGGGCTGTGGGCGGAATGGGCACCTTGGATGTGCGTGTGGAATAGTGGGGTGCGCGGAAAACTGGGGTGGGCGCAGGGCACTTTGGATATCTGCTTGTGGAATCGTGGGGTGTGGGCGCGACACACCGCGGATGTATGTCCGAGCAGCGAACTAGGAAGGTTTCTATCGCCCAAACTTGACGAAGATGAGCACAAAACAGAGAGGGCGACAACATATATAGGTATAGTCAGAGCCGAGCCCGTCAGCTATAGACGCAGTGGTAGCGAAGTAAAAAAAATCAATTTCAAAAATCGATATCTCGAAAACTATGGCGCGTCGCAAAGATCCTTTGAGAGGATCTCTCAAGATGTTACAAAGGTCTGTGCAAAATTTCAGCCCGATCGGAGGTAGGAACTTTTCGAAACTTGAGCCAAAATTACGGGCAAAAGAAGAGAAAAAAAAAACAAAAACGCCACCTCGCTCAATATTCGATTTAACGAGAGACGAGGCGTATCGCAATGGAACTGTACATGGTACACGTGCAACGAATGGCCACGAGAATGACGAAGCAACGAGAATTGGGGAGAATCGAATGAAATTGCGGTCCTGCCTACGAGAGGCGTATCGACTCACGTGTGACCTCTCTTGCATTTGCAATCGAATCTGGCAAGGATTCGAGAAACCCAGGACCGGAAGTCCTGTCCACCCTGTCAACGTGTTTCCCTGGCTCTCGAGCTTTGAAGCCTCAAAATAGTTGTCGGAAAATAAAGGGCTCCTTTTCCCCGTTATTTCTCGTTAACACATATTCGAAAAGAGATAATTAATTTTCATTTTATTACATTTTACAGTCACGAGAAATCTTTTCCAATTTCAATCTATATTTACTCCACATTTCTCACATGAAAGTATGCTTATGATTTAATTTAATGAAGTATCATGGTGCTGACTTGATCCTCCTTAATGTGACCTCAATGGGATTTCTACACGTGTCATCGCGAGTCGATGCCACGTCAGGGAAACAAGCCAACGAATGAGTAATCGAACAAGAGGAATAAAACATATTTTTGCGTGGATTAGTGATTATCGCGGTTTCGAAATGTTTTCCTCTTTTTAAATTTACTTCCTTTAACGTTCGTTGTCGTTTGACAGCTTCAACAAATTGATGCTGCAGAAAGAGGAACTCGAGCAGAAGCATTTACACCTGTTGCAAATAGTCGAGAGCGAAAAGACCGCCAAGTGGCAGTATACGCAACAGTGCGAGGAGCTCGCTTCCGAAATAAAGAAGCTGCGCGCCGAGGTTTGTACCTTCGTCATTTCCAACTGATTACTCAGTATGGGACTTTTATTCACCGATTGCAGCTCAATACTGTCTCCGTACAAATGAAATTTATTCGTGCTCCAAATAGCTTGGAATGCACTTTATTTATAGTGCTATTGTAATCGAATCGTCGTTGGCTTTTGGTACAATTACAACGAACGTAGGACGGAATTATGATTTAACTGCACTTGAGTTAGTGCACAGATACATATTCCGTTTGTAGCAAATCCGTCGTATGCTCGGCTCTACTGCACTGAGAGTACACTTGGTGTATCTTTGCAAGACAGGGATCATTATATTGCGACACGTAAATTGATCCGTGCCCCAGGATAGAATAATCCTCTGACACGCAATTCGCACCAAGTATAACAATTGTATTTACGAAAAAAAAATTTGAATCGCATTTTTTATTACTTTAACCCTTTCGTGGGAGGTTATTTATCAATAGCCATATAACAATTATTAATACACAATAAGTATAACAATTTATATTTACAGTACTATTATAAATATGAATGAGTGGTTCTTGTAAAAATTGCTTCCATAAAAAGCTTTTATAACGTTTTAATTACTTCTACAAAATTACCTTAAAAAAAGAAAATCGTACGAAATTGTTGTTTCTTTTGATCTTCTTTGAAGGAAGTTATTTAAGAATAGCTTCCCCGCAAAAAAAAAATGTATAAAAAGTTGAATAATTGGGGGGAGGAGAGAGTCGATTCTTCATCTTGTCAAGGCGAAACGGGGTAGCTAGACTAGAGGGGAGGATCAGCTATTTCCTCCGACCTGTTGCTACTACAGTCTGTATACAGTCCGGAACATATGCGCTATAATTGGTGGTCATCTATATCTATATATAATACTATTTTATATTTATGTATACGTATATCGGCGCGTACGTATGGATACGTATACAAATAGATGGAGAGCTCTATCTTTTCCACGAGGACGACGTAGCCCGCTTAATACAATTTTGTCATTTTCGAAATACGATTACATGTTTTGCGCCAGTTGTGCGCAATGAAGAGGGATCTGCGCCCGAGTACGGTCGCATTTCCGGCTCACACGAGCGAGAGGGGCTTCCTTCAGAGGACGATGTCGCAGACGGTGACGGGATCGATGGGAATTTCGAGCCACTATGGGATACCAGGGCTCGGCGGTGGCGGCGGCGGCGGCGGCGGCGGGGTCTCGAGTATTCAGGGTCATGGGACGACGAGCGGCTGCTTTCGTGGCATCGCCGAGGGTTCCAACGACATGGAAAAAATTAAAAAGGTTCAAAGCTTCTTTCGGGGTTGGCTCTGTCGACGCAGATGGAAACAGATCGTCGAGCAATATATCAAGAGCCCGCACGCCGAGAGCATGAGAAAAAGGAACAGGTGACTTTTCTTCTTCGATATTTCACTTCGGACTCTTCTTTCCACACTTTCGATAATCATATTTTATTATTCAATTATTTATTATATGCTTACGATAATGTTTGAATTGGTAACAATGATTGAAAAAAAAAACTTTTTTCGGAGCAATAAATTGGCACGACGAAGAAAAAATAAATGGCAACCTTCGATTGGAATAATTTCCTGTTAGTGATCATTTGTTTTACGAAGCCGGGCAAATTAAGAGTGAACGAGGACATAGCACAATTGAAACTTTGCATTCTATAAGAAGCTGCAGCGGCAACATTTTGTTTGAAACGGAATAGTTTCAACGATCTCAAGTACATCTAGTCGAGTTTCTCATGCAGAACTATTAACGCATTCGTGTACATATATGTGTAGATACAGACAGATGTTACCTTTAACCAAGTAACTCGAGTTTCGCGAGTTGCTCGCTCTCATCAAGACGAAAGTGGGCTAATTATTCGTGCTCGAAGTCGTTGGCAATTGGAGCCTTCTCGGTTGATACATAAGGTGCAAAGAGACGAGACGAATGAAATCCTCTCTTCTTTCATGACGAACACCTTGTTTATTATATGAAAAAATAAATAAAAATTGTTGCCTGTGGACCACCCGAGTAAAAATGATTGTATATACTTAGATACTATTATATAAAAATGATATACAATCATATATATTTATATATAGTTTAATATATAATTGCATGTAACTCTATACATTCGTATATATAATCCGATATAAATGTACTTCCGTCAAATTTGTTTTGATAAAATTATACATAGTTCTGTATATAATGATATATGGAGATACTATTTTTATAGGGAGTTTATATAATTAGATATAATATTATATACAGTTATATATATAATTCAATATAGTGTTGTATATAATTATATATATATACGTGAAAATTTTATTTACGGTATATAAAATTGTATATGACTGTATATGAGTACTTTTATTTTCTTTTGAAATACATATAATTGTATATTTCTTTATATGGCTTCATATATGATTAGATATAGAAAAAGTTTTCTTTGGTTTTATTCGCATGTGGAAGCAGGTCAATCAAAAGATTGTTTATTAAAAGTTAACAAATTATGTATTGATGCAATATATTTACCAAATTTGATTACAATTATTAGGTTTCTTACAGAGATAATTTCCAATTCTGATCAGTTGATTAATATTAGTTTTTTCTTGATATTTTACTAACAAAATGTCATCGCTTTCTTCGACTGGTATAATACGTGTCACAATAGCTTTTTTTTCTACACGACAAAACATATCAACGAATTTTACATTGAAACGTTGAATTATAAAATACAAACCCGAGTAAAAATGAATATATATAAACATATATAATTGTATATTAATTGATCATAAACAATTGTATACAAAAATAATATATGGCAATTTTATCGGCCGATAAATTTTTTTTATATATTCATATACTATCGTACATAACTGTATATTAGTATATACAATTGTATACGTTTATATACAAATATATAAAATTCTACGGGGCCAATTTTTGTATACAATTGTATATGATCAATTAATATACAATTATATATGTTTATATATATTCATTTTTACTCGGGCAAGTACTCATAATTGTCGATTCTTTCCACTTAAAGCTCAAGCAAACGGGATAACAATGTCAGAATACAGAGATGTATTCTCACCTTGTTCTTGTTGTTTAATTATCGACGATATGAAAGAGAAAAAAAAAACCCGTTAATGTTGTCCTTCGCAGTTTGGTGTTTCAAATGGTCGAAGCCGAGGAGGAATACACCGAGCAAATGGAAGTACTCGTGAGCTGTTTCCTGAGACCATTCAAAATGGCCGCGAGCTCGAAAAAGCCACCGTGCAATCACGAGGACGTGAATAGCATTTTTTTGAACAGCGAGACCGTCCTATTCCTTCATCAGATATTTCTCAAGGGTCTTACCTCTCGTATGGAAAGTTGGCCAACCCTCGTCCTAGGTAAATAACACCCAGCTGTATTAGGCGCGATATATGTTTTCTTTGTTTGAAAATTATGTTAACCGATCGTTTTGTTGATCTTTTTACAAACGAATATTGCCTCTTTCACGGTCATCGGCGTCACGTGTATCGACTCGAGTTCGAGGTTACGCCGTGCGAATGTAACCTCGAAAGGACGAAAGTAGAGGCCAGAGTATGCGCGAATATAACGAACGCTATAGAAATTGCGTCGGAGTTTCGATGCGGTGCGCTACACTACTTGAATTTCCATTCTCGCGGCTGGAGTTATTGATAACTCGTCACAATATCAAAAGCGAGGCATCCCGAAGTCCTGAAGAAGTAGGACACGACCGTTTCTGTGTCTCATCGGATATCGCTTTTACCAGTACGCGCTATACTTGTCTCGTTCTCTCCCTCTCCCTCTCGCCTCGCAGGCGACGTTCCGACGTTGTAAAAAGCAGGGACGATCGTCGAGTCAAGATTTCGAGTTTAATTTCAAAGTTTATTCATTTATTTGATAATCCGTTGGACGAAAAAGCAAAGCGATAATTAAAATAACGGATGAAAAATGTTCGCCATATATCGATAAAATATTGATGATTATCATAAATAATGCCGCTGCCAATAGCGACATAAAATGTGATAAGAAGCAACAATTAACGAATGTTATTTAACAAAACAATGCACAAACGGGACGAAAGGTAAATGGTTCATTGGTTGACTCGACAGGTGACCTGTTCGACATGCTACTACCGATGCTCTCGATTTATCAAGAATACGTGAGGAATCATCACTACAGTTTGCAAGTTTTGACCGAGTGCAAGCAATCTTCTCAGTCGTTCTGCGCCCTATTAAATCGATTGGAAAACAAGCCGGCTTGTCACGGTCGATCGCTCGAGGACTTTCTCACCTATCCCATGCACCAGGTAAGTCCCTCTAATTATCAGTGTTATTTCGTCGTTACGGTTGGCAATACAATTTAAACGGATATACGAATAAATGAACGAATCAATAAATTAAATACCAATCCTTCTCCAAAGGCATAACATATTGAGTTATCAGTGAATTAATTGGTCTGTTGGACGCGTCATTTGTATGGAGGAGAAAGGAACAAAAAAAACGGGCAGAACATTTTCTTCCAGCTCTTTCGACATCGTAAAATCGCCATTAGTGAATGAGAAAGCGCGCGCGTTTTATCTTCCGCGCGGCTCCTCCTCCCTTTTTTGTTATATCGAGGGAGTACGTTTCGACGTGGAAACTGGGCAAAATAACTAGTCACGTTTTTCCATGAATCTCTCTTATCGAAGGTCCAATAATAAGCAACACCTGTCGGAGAGGTCGAACGAATAACAAAAACTCGGCAGTCGCTCGATCAAACACGAAACAAGCACAAAAAAAAAATCATTTTCGTACAAAATTTACTCCCTCGGTATTATCCCGTACACGGTATTTGCGTTTAAATATGATTTCATCGTGTAAAACGGTCGAAAGTTGTTGTCGCTGATGTCGTTTTTCAAAAATATTATAAATATTTTCATATTCGTGTGAGTAGAATATTCGAATCCACGATACGCTGTACCGTTCATTCGATTATCGACCGTATTGAAAGTACCGTCCGAATGTTCGTCATAGGTATTAAAAAAATTAACGAGGCGCACTGTATTATCGTGCTCGGAATATGCGTCAAATCGATTGAGAATATAGTAGATAAAACAAAATACACATTTCAATGATGATTGGAATGAAGAAAAGTACGTTATAAATTCAATTTCGTCGAATGATTTTAGGTGCCGAGGTACATAATTACTCTGCACGAGGTGCTTGCTCATACGCCCCACGATCATGTGGAGCGAAAAAGCTTGCAGAACGCGAGGCAACAGTTGGAGGATTTGTCGCGACAGATGCACGACGAGGTGAACGAAAAAAGCTCATTTTATTCGACCAGTGGAATTATTGGCCACGTTCACGATCGAGTACTGGCGGGAAAGAGATGTTCGAGCTTGCGCTATTGTTTCAGGTGAGCGAGACCGAAAATTTGCGAAAAAATTTGGCAGTCGAACGAATGATCGTCGAAGGCTGCGACATAATCTTGGACGTTAATCAAGTCTTCGTAAGACAGGGTGAGTCGTCAGAATAAACAACAAAAACTAAAATGGACATTTTTCCACACAATCGTTTGTTTCATCGAAAAATATTAGTTCTCACACGTGCCATTCATTCCCGGGAAATACGAAAAATATGTGCAGTTTTGGATCCTCGACGTGTGTGTGTGGTGTGTGTGTGGTGTGTGTGTGTGTGTGTGCGTGCGTGTGTGTGCGTGTGTGCGTGTGTGTGTCTGTGTGCGTGTGCGTGTGTGTGTGTGTGTGTGTGTGTGCGTGTGTGCGTGTGTGTGTGCGTGCGTGTGTGCGTGCGTGTGTGCGTGCGTGCGTGTGTGCGTGCGTGCGTGCGTGCGTGTGTGTGCGTGTGTGTGCGTGTGTGTGCGTGTGCGTGCGCGCGCGCGCGCGCGCGTGTGTGTGTGTGTGTGTGTGTGTGTGTGTGTGTGGGATAAATGCATATTTCTCCGACCGACCGGTGCGAAACCTAAAAATTCATGAAAGAAATTTTGTTTGGGGGATAACGGTCGATAACGGTAACGTTCGGCTTACCAATTGCCACGAATATTCAGTGTTGACAACAGTCGGTAAGAAATGGTGTGCCACTGGCCGACCTTTCATCCCTCGGAGAAACGCTCGAACCCCCTTCGTATGGAGAATATCCTTCGACGAACGCAGGCGCCCTGCCACACTCCGCCTCCTCTTAACAATCGATGCTACCCTAACGTACAGTTATAACGACAGCCTATAGATTTGGTCGAATCGTCGGGATTCTGCGCAACAGTCGACAGTAACGGATCTATCGAGACCGAAATTTTGTCGCTATCCTTCCCGAGCCATTTCTATTTGTGTGGACTGGAAATTTGAAAAAAAAATACGTACTTAATTGTCAGCTTTCAATTTCCAATTGTTCTCATTTCACAAATTATTGGCTCGGCTTTTTGTGACTGATATTTTTTTTTTCAACTACCCTTCATCTTACTATTTTTCAATCATCTCGATAAAATGATTTTCCAATGATGACGTATTAATGGAGGAAAACATTTATTACGCTGTAAATAGGCTGGCCGAGAGTTATGTATCATTTTGGAAAGATGTCAACAGAAGGGTAGTTTTTCAAAATGATTTCCCGACCATCGTTCCTTTGAGCTACTCTCACTGGGAAACAAAGTTTCATCTGTCAATAAATTAGAGCAAATTCGCTGAAAATAAATACGATAAGGGAAATACAAATATTTCCACGAGCTTCCAAAATAAACAGGCCTTATTGTTAAAGTCGCCGAAAGAAAAAATTCTATAAATCCTCGAGTTTTTGAAGAAAATTGCAACGGTGATGGATGTTTTCATTTGCACTTGATTAAATTGAATATCGGTAGGTGGGTCTTTTGACCCCTCGAGGGGCGTTGAAGGCGCCCGCGCGTAGTCGTCCTTGAGACTTTACTGGTCCGCGTGCTTCACCACATGGTTGGCGTGAGTTCTTCCCTTTTCGTCAGCCCAAACTCTATCGTCCGTCAGTCAGCAACGCCTTTTGCTGGAACTCGTATATTCACCCGGTTGCCTTCCTTACATACAACAACAACAACAACAACAAACAACAACAACAACAACAACAATAAAAACAAACGACAAAAACGAAGAAAAATAAAAGAGTATCGCAATTAGGATGGTTTTTTGAAAGTTAAAAAATGCCGCCTTTCCGGGTGGTTTATTTTCGATGATTTTTTTGTCCTCCAAATGAGCCAAGACGAGGACAAGTCGAACGGTGTGACGTGAATAATGATTTAACGTCGAGATAATATTCGAGATCTCGAGAGGGTTTGTATTCGGAAACTTGGAGCAGTTGCTATTTCGGCGTAAGCTCGTGTTGTTTGCGAGTGACGGTGTTTGTTCGGATCCAATGAGCGCAAAAGAGAGATCGTGAGAAAAAATTATATACGTTCGTGTATATATATATATATCGAGAACGATACCGACAGAGTACAAGGACAGGGGTGGACAAAAAGGTTGCGGCATTTTGTTTTTTTAACGGGACCAAATTGTGCGGGGTAGTACGAGTTTCGAGGGGCCTTGCATCGGGGACTTGACGAGACGATTAAAAAAACGACTGCTTCGAGAACAAATCGAAGGAGACAGACGTATTTTGTCAAAGGAGCGCTACGCCGGAAGGGCTTTGGGCTTCATTTCAAGCGTATCGTGTCTCGTTTCGTCCTTGAAGACATTTTTATTATGCCGGAGGAAAAACATATCGAGTGTGTAAGCCTAGAATATTATCTTTTTTGCCTCAGAATATTACAAAAAATCGAAATTAAGGGATGACGCAATTGCATATTTCATTTGCCACACGAATACTGTAGAAATGTGCGAATTATCCTGAGAACATCGCGAAAGCTTTCAAAAGCCGAATACATGAATTTTATTGACGTTCCGAATGATGCTGCAAATTCTTCGGCGTCTGACCAATCGCGCTCCTTTACTACTGTCCGTTTTGTAATAATTTTTCAACGCTACACCGATCGTGACTTCCGATCGGATAATGGAGAAAAAAAAACGTACTTTTTTTTTATCGCCACAGGTACGCTTGTTCAAATTTTGGAGAAACCTCGGGGTGTGCGAAGCAGACTGAGCGCCACGTTCGGCGGGAAAGGAGCCGGTGACAAGGAGGCTCTGAGACAGTGTTTTTTATTCTCAAATCATCTGATACTCTGCACACGACAATCGGACGATGATGGGCGTTTGAATCTCGTACCGAATATCGGCAAAATCCCTCTGTGCGATGCCGTGCTCATAGAAGATCCGAGTGAGCAGAGCGTCACGGACGATGACGGTGATTTGCATTCTCTATATATCTTTTTTGAAAAGTCAATAATTATTCGTCAATGGTGAATGAAAGTTGAATTAAGAACGAAACAAGTGACAAATAAGATGTTTTTAGTGTTATTGAATTGGATAAAAACAATTTAAAAAAAACATCGATAGATTGGCAAATAAACAATCGATTTTCGACAGAATTATCAGTCTGCTCGATGTCGAGCGGGATCAGTGAGAGCAGCGGCAGTGGAAGCGGAAGTGGAACTGTACCCCTGCAAAATCGTGACTTTAAGATCGCTTTCGACATGAAATCCGGTGGTCCGCCGGTCTCCCTTCATCTTGTAGCGCCCACGATGCAGGCGAGCGAATCTCTTGAATTTTGTCCGAATTTTGGTCTCTTCGAAGAGCAATATTTTTTCAAGTTGCCTCGAATCAATATTATTTAATAATAATTAATGGACGTTTTTCGTCGCTAACCCCCCCGCCCCGTTGATTTGGCAACGATTTAGGAAAAAGCCGCTTGGATAAGTGACATAAGTCAGTGCATGGACAATGTGCACTTCAACGATCTCTTGCACGATCCTTTGGCGGACACGAGCTCGGTAACGATGCCGCAGTCAGTGAGGAATGATCCGAAACTCTTCAAGGACGATGTCGACATAAGGTTCAGTCGTACTTTGAATTCGTGCAAACTGCCGCAGATACGTTACGCGACGCCGGAACGCTTGCTCCAGAGGCTAACCGATCTGCGATTCTTGAGTATCGACTTTCTCAACACGTTTTTACTCACTTATCGCGTATTCACGGATGGCGTCACGGTACTCGAGGCGCTGAAAAAAGTTTTTTACGACGCCGAACCGCCCGACTTGCAAATGCCGAGTGGCTCCCTCGTGTGAGTCAAGCATCCACTTTTTCTTTTTTCTTTCCACTATTTGTTCCTACGATCGATTTATTAACTTTTTTTCCTCCAAGTTCCACGACCTCGGATTTATTCGCAAATCTCCATTCTCCAGATTCTTTATTTGGAATATTCCATTTTCAATTTCTACCGTGTCTTTTTCGTTGAAAGAAAGGAGAAGCGAAAAAAAATCTATTCAAATGTGTATTTCCTTTTACTTTTTCACCAGCATTTATTTATTTTTCAAGGAACAAAAAGAGAGATAAATCAATAAACGAGAAATACCGAAGTTCGTTTTATTTATTTGTTATTCGTAATTAAAGATGTTTATTGTTTTGTTCGATCGATGTATGAAAAATTGCAGATCGTTGGACGTTCTTGGAGGCGGGAGTGGCGAGTCTCACCATCATATGGACGAGAGAAGACGAAGCAGTTCATCGCCAAGGAGAACCAGCGGTGCAAGCTCCGTGTCCGGTAAAAAGAAAACGAAAAATCGGCCATTTTTGTTGGAATTAATTTCTCAATGTGAAGGATTGTTATTGATTTGTTTGTTCGGGGCGGGGCGGTGGGACACCCAGGTTACGGGTCGGAGGTGAGCGAGCGAGAGCCACGAGGTCTCAGTTATTACGAGTCCAACAGCTCCAATCAAACGGGAAACTCGAAGGGCCCCTGGCGTTCGGGCTATCGAAAGCGTGAGCGAAATGACAAAACAATATTGACATTATTCCAGCCAACTTGTCGCTGCGATAATTAATATAATTTGGGACGGGGGTGGTGGGGAAAAAAATTGACGTTTGGGCAGTGGAGGAGGAACAACCGTTGGGCCTTATATCCGAAGTTCCACCGATAATAAAGCGCAGCCCAACGTTACAATTGCCCGGCTCGGCAGCGGGCAAACAATCACCGAAGAGCCCGCGGAAAGTTAGTATACGGGACGATAGCTCGGAGGAGGATGGCTCCCATCTGACGATACCCAAGATCATTGCGGGCTCCTCCAGTTCGGAAACTCTCACAGGTTAATTCTTCATCTACTTTGGGACACGATAGTTATCGTTTTCCATTCGAATCCATTATCACAACAATGAGAGAACGAAAAAAAAAAAATCATACCTATAGATATGGCGCCTACAAGCGCGCCATCTTCGCCGAGTAACTTGAGCTCAGTGACGCTGGTTGGATCGACGGGGTCGGGTTCGGGTTCGGATCCAAGTCCTCAGGATGTAGCCGGAAGTTATTCCCGTACGGTATCGGAGGACACGGATACTCCCCTGGCGTGCGAAGCTCACTCGAAGGACGGTTCGTCACGACACTTCTATGCGAGAATTCTTCATTAGGATGTCAAAACAAAAAAAAAGCAAAATCAAAGGATTCGTGCGCGTGCAGATGTTCAGTTCACGTACGAGAACCCGACGAGGACACCGGCATCTCCGCGATCGGCCAAGTCGAGTCCGCGGGCGCGATCTAACGTACGATCGGCCCGTACGGGCCGCTTGGATTCGGACCGCGACGAGCAAGTCTGGACAGACGAGGAGAACACAGTGTCCGGTGAGATTTACGTCGACCATTGTCACCACCATCACTATCATCAGTACAATCATCACCATCATCAATACGGCCAGCAGCAGCACTCGGAGCACAGGGCCTCGACGGTTTCGGCTCCGGCGAGCGCAATGAGAAGCGGTTCCATCCCAACCTCCACGGGAGTAAGTTATTCTTTGTCGCATTTAATGCTCGGACAATGCATGCTGGGAAAAGGTTATCCGGCGTTGAATTTTCGTCGTAATGGTATCGGCAGAATTTTCGTAAGGCCTCGCAAAAGTCCTTTTCTTCGATTTAAGGCGTTACCCCCCACTTGTAGCGCAAATAAAGGCCTTTTTCATGAACTTTTTTAAAGAAAACTACAAAACTTTTTTAATCGATCAATATACCATCTTAAAGAACGCATCTTGAAGAACTTTCAGTAATTTTTTTATTGAAAAATATTACATTGTTTAGTGGCAAATGGCCGTCAATGAAATAATGTTTTTATATACACGGTTTGCGGTGACCAACATTGCGGCGAAGTGGATCATCTGAAAAAACATGCGGATGGATTTAGTCAAATATAAGTATAAACTAGTCTTTAATCGAAGGATTTAAAAAATATTTATTTTTCACAAAATGGCGGACAGTCAAAGTTAATGGTTCGATTTTAACGAAAAAATCGAACGATTAAAGACTACATTTTTATGTATTAAATAAGCCTGCAAAATTTCAAGAAGATCGGTTCATTAGTGTTCGAGTAATCTTGGTCACCGACTTCAGAAATGCCATTTTGAGAAAAACGCGTTTAAAGTTTCTCTTTCAACGCTCTTTCAACGCGGATTCTCCTCTTTCAACGCTCATATCTCAGTCAATTTTGTTCGGATCGACTTGAAATTTTTAGGACATATTCTCAGATACTCATACTTCAAAAAAATGAAATAAAAAAAATCGATTTTTTCAAAATCGCAAGTGGGGCTAACCCCTTAATACTGTCGCCTCCCCATATACGTTCTTCTATTATCACTGTCGCGCTTACGAAAACCGTAGTCCCGTCTTGCCGTGCCTAAAAAATTGTCAAAATTATCGAAAATACGAGTAAAGGGTTCCGCTTGCATTTATATACGTTTAAGGGCTACTGGATGAGCAGACGATCCATTCAGGAGGGCGAAATGGGCTCGGGCAGGCAGCCGTCTTGTTGTTACCAGCACGACATAGCCCAGGTCTCGAGCAAAGCTGGAGTCGTCATCACCAGTTCGCGACAGAGTCATCGAAGGTTTGTTATTTTTTTAAATCCTCTCCTCATTATTTCTTTGAAGCTTTCTTACGTATTTATTCTCTTCGATCGATCCAAATACTTCACAAATATTCTTGTTGGAGGTTAAAAATCCGTAAATTGACGCGGACCAAAAATAACCGAGCTCCCTAGACAGTCGGATGACGTATATTTAGGTTGAAAGTGTCGTTGAGCCTTAGTCCACTCTTGTGCACCATTGTTCACGGCTATCTCAAATGGTAGCTCGATGAATCAAGCGACATTTTAAGGCCCAGGATAGGCCTCAAAATGTAAAACAAATTCACCACACATTTTGAACGCAACTTTACATTTTTATACGACATCGTCGAAAATTTGGCCAACATTTTTCAGACGACGATGGGCACGACATTTATTAATTCGTTTTTCTCGGCCCATTTGTATTTAATATATATATATATATATATATATATATATATATATATATCTGCACACACACACATATATAGACACTAGGCACAGCAATTAGAGATCAGAAAAAAATCTCGATGTTTTTAGGTGATTTTCAGAAGGCTCGGAAAAAAATGGAAGAAAAGCGACAAAAAAAGCAAATTGAAGCTGGAAATCTCTAGTTTCGAGATATGTGGGTCAAATATTTTATCCATGAACGTTTCTGAGTTAACACAAAGAGACGACAAAAAAAAATTAAACATTTTTTGCCCATTTTTGAAGACGTGCACGGACTTGGGTGAATTTTTTTCAGCAATGTGATATGTTAGAGTGCGCGTGTGTTCTCTTAAAAAAATGACACACACACACACACAAAGAAGCGTAAATCCATCCGCACAACCTCCACGTGGTACGCTTTGGATAATGCTAATGTCGGTGGTAAAGAAAAAGACAGCATCTTAAAAAAAACGAACGATTTTTTTAATGACTGTGTACTTTGTCAATATTGCACAGATGAAATTTAACAATTTGGTTATCAAGGAACATTAACAAAGAAAAATGTTCGATTTTTTTTCCATGTCAACATTTTTTGATTAAAAGAATATTGATTCTTGCGAAAAAAAATCTTCAATTTAAAGAAATGAGTAAAAGGTGAAAAATGTATCCTTTAATTCGTTTTTCGCAAAAGTGAAAATTTCAATCGTTTGGTTCACAGTAAAAGAAAAATCGCAGCGGTTTGAATACTTGAGGGTTTCTTTGGGATACTTTGAGGTTAGAAAAAACCAAATCTATCCTTAGTCTGTTCGTCATTTCTTGAGTTATCTCAAGTTTAGTGAAACTCCATGGAAACTCGACTTTTTACCTGTTTTTCAATCAAGGAATATTGAAAAAAACCTTTATTGAAAAACACTAATTACACCTTTGAGAGCATACTTTGAAGTATTCAAAACCCTCCGTATATTTTTTGTACGATCATTAGTTCCCGAGTAATGAATAATCAAAGCCAAAAAGTTCTTTTTCGCTTCAAACGACGATAACTCAGCGAAAAATCATCGTACAAAGTTCACAAACCTCTCAAATTAAAGCGGAAGAATCCAACTAAACGAGCATCATAGTTACATTGATGGAAAAAATATACCCAAGCCCGTGCACGTCTTCAAAAATGGGCAATATTTTTTCTTTTGCCATCTCTTTCAGTAAACTCAGAAACGTTCATGGATAAAATATTCGACCTACAGATCTCGAAACTAGAGACTTCCAGCTTCAATTTGCTTTTTTTATGGCTCTACTACAATTTTTTGCGTTCTGAAAATCAGCTAAAAACATCGAGATTTTTTTCTGATTTTCTAATTGCTGTGCCTAGTGTGTGTGTGTGTGTGTGTGTCTATATATATATATATATATATATATATATATATATATATATATATATATATATATATATATATATATATATATATATATATATATATATATATATATACATACACATAGTAAATACAAAGTACGGAAATGCGTATGCACAAATATAAATATCGTTTTTTGTCATTATTATCTTATCTTCGCCACGACGTTTTTCTTCTCGCCATTTTTGTTTTACTTGTCGCATTATCGTGTTTATACAAGGGCCATAAAGTATGAGCTCAAAAAATAGCCGAGGAAAAAAGGTCGAGAATCGACTCGAAGATAAAAGTAAATTCAGTGCTATCTATTAGGTGTACAATTTAGTTCGGTCCGTTTTGAAAAGATGGCTCTAGGTGCTAATAAATGGTTGACGGCAACAGCTGATTAGTGCTGTATCGTGAAGTATCAACATCTCTTAACCAAATATCGTTTACACGACTTTGAGTTTTGCGCATCAAGTCTAATTTTTACTGGGGGGAAAATGTCGAATTTCGTCCCAAATAAGCACCATTTGCCGGAAGTGTTGATTTTCTGTTTCAATTGGAAGAAAAGTGCAGCCGAAGCCCACCGAATACTGATCAAACCATGACGGGAGACTTCTACAGGCAACAATTGATCCGTTTAAAGCGAGCTATAGCCGAAAAACGTCCAGAATATGCGCCCGGGAAAAAAAGTTCATGTCTGAGTGGATATGCTCATATATGTTTCAGATATTGTCATATATGTATCAGGTATATTTATATCTGACATTTTACAGTATCATATATGATTAGGTCTGATTATATTCCACATCACATATGCATATAGAAGATCATATCTGATCAAATAAAGTATCTGGCCTGACCATATATGAACTCATATCTGTTTATATCTGGCTAAGTACCAAAGCGAGTTGGTACCGTAAATTCGTATCTGAACATACATGATGTGATATGTGAACGTATCTGTTCGTATAAGATCATATCCGGTCAAATACGGTACCAGACTCCGCTATATAGATCTCATATATGTCTTTATCTGGTCAGGTACCAAGGCGAGTTGGCAGCGTGAAACCATATCTGAACATATATGATGTGGTATATGAGCAGGCACGTTCATATAAAATTTCATCCCATCAGATACGATAACAAACCTGAAAAATATGCGAAGTCTTATACACTCATACCTTACCGTATATGTAGTTCAGTTGTTGACATGAAAACATCTGAATATATGAAACGATATATGAGGATATGAGGCGATATCCGATCAGATATGGCACCTCACCAGACTGTATTATATGTGATCATGTGAGTTACTATAATATTATTAACTATTAACACGTCAAGTGATGACGTGTTAATAACCCCGCTCTATATATGTAAACATTTTAATATCTTCATGACTGCACTAACAAGATTTGATCTGTCTCAATAGGCTAAGATTTGCTCTGATATAGTCGGAGTCATACCTGGTCTGATAGTTCAGATAAACTGATTCTATCATATGGGCAGCAGGTCTATTGTTCATAGATGTCCAGGTCTACTGGGATCCACGGTATTTTATTATTTTACGGACAGACAGATCTGGTCCAATAAGATTAGATTTGCCTGACATGATCAGATCTGGCCCAATAAAATCAGATCTACCTGACATGATCAGATCTGGCCTGGGGATTGGATCTGGTCAGACCTGCTGCGATATGGACGGGTCTGCTCTCAACATTATCAAAATGGCTCTGATATGATCATACATGCGCAGATATAAGCATACATGATCTGTCATGACACAACATGAACAGATATGGCCATTTTTCTTGTCTGATCATATCTGATTCTACAGATATGATTCAGATGTATTCGGATATGAACTTTTTTTATCGGGCGACCAGACACGAGTCCATAATCTTTCAACATGACAATGCTCGGCCTCACGTTGCTATTGTGGTTGAAAAGTATTTGGAAAATAGCGGGTGGGAAATTCTGGCTCACGCGCTGTATAGCTCAGACCTTGCCCCTTCCGACTACCATTTGTTTCGATCGATGTAGAACGCTTTGACTGGAATACGCTTCACGTCACAACGGGGTATCAAAAATTGGCTCGATTCACATTCTTGGCTTCAAAAGATGAACGCTTCTTCCGCGACGGAATTCATAAATTACCAGAAAGATGGGACAAAGTGGTGGCTAGCGATGGACAATGTTTTAATTAATGTATTAATTCATTTTATCATTCAAATGAGTGCGTATTTTAAGCAAAAAACGGACCGAATTAAGTTGTACACCCACTATTTCGAATATGATTTAGTCCTGATTGAAAAAATGCCAACCAAACCGATGACAATTCACAAAAATATTTAACACGACCTGAAAGTAATTCAAATTCTTTTTTTAACTCGACCACGTTTCCAGGAGCATCATTCAACTTTTTCAAGTCCTTCTTCTTATGTATCTCTTTCGTAGACATATTTTTCGGGCTTTTCGAATCATCGAATCACCCGACAAAAAAACTCCTCTCCTCCCTACTAATTTATGAATCTTGTCATTTTCATTTTCTTTAAAATCTGTAAATAGACGGAACGAATACTAATGTACAAATGAGCGATAAAGTAAGCTTTTTGGCACATCATCGAGGGGGCAGATACGAAAAAAATGTCTCGAACGTTCTCCGTCCGATTCAATTGTCTTTTATGTGTTGCTTTGCGTCGTACGATAGCACCGGACCCGAACAGATCTGGTAAGTGCTGTCACCACGAGCTAGAATCGATTCTGATAACGCCCAGTTCCACCTTAGACCTTTGTCACTAGTTCCTCTATGAGTTGCTGAAAAAAAATGTTCGCATCGAAATTTGGCACGTAAATAATGTAGGCAGATCATCTGCATGATTCTGCTCCGCACGAAGCTCTTGACTTTTACATCATTACACCGTCCTTTCCGCTGTTTTGCCCCTGCTTTTCACATAAATCGCTTGAGGGAGAAAAAAAATGAATCCTTCGTACGAGCATCCTAGGATCGTCGCGACCACTGAGGTTGCCCGTGTGGGAAAACAAAATAGACGGCCTTGAACGCAACGGTGACCCTGCCGATAATAACCAAAAATTAACAGCAAACACTCAAAAAAATCCTTCGACAATTGACAAAAAAAATCAACCCGCTCCCGATAAATACAATAAGAATAAACGAACCAAAGTGCACTTGCGTAAAACACGTCGCGTTTAGAATAGACACCCGTAGTACACGCGAGACTACACCTTCACCCTTGAGGCTCGCTACAATTTGTTTTCTTCTTTTTCGTCGATAAAAATATCATCTGACCACTATTCGCGAAAATACGACGTCACGATTCTTCAAGCTCATTTTCCGGTGATTGCAAACGTACAAAGACATTTTATCGCTGTATATTTATTTTCTTCACTCGTTCGTTTGTTTTTTGTGATATCGTTTCAAATGAATGGTGAATGAGAAAGAAAAATACTTAGGTGCTGAAAGAGCGAGCAAAAAAAACGATCAACATCGTTTCGAATGCGAAAATACTCGAAGGGTATGAGGAGATAAAAAAAAGATAAAGAAAATAAATTTTTGCTGTTGCGAATTTAGTGGCCAGGGGTATTGAAAATGATTGTTTTGTTTGATCTGTCTCTTGCTTGACGTGTGTTCGCGCAGGAGCAGCACGTCAACCGCGGCCGCGGCATTCGCGATCGCCACGTCGGCTTCGAGCAATCCACCGGACAAGCCACCGGGCCGTCAAGCCGAGGGCAACAATCGCAGCGGCTCCTGTCGCGATCGCAACAGGCGCAAAGAATCGGTTATGTCGACCGCGGCGACCATGAGGGTCCTCAACGTCCTCAGGCACTGGGTCTCGAAGCATGCCCAGGACTTTGAGTTGAATCATCAATTGAGAAACCTGACGGTCGAGTTTCTCGACGACATCGTCGGCAGTCCGAATTTGATATCGGCCGAGCACAAAGCGGCGAGCCAATTGTTGAGATTGATAAGCAAAGAGGAACCGGAGGGCAGCAAGATTGACCTGCAGAAACTCCTCGCTCCACCAACCGTAAGCACACGGTTTTTTCCTTCTCTTCACATTGCTTCGTGTTACTTTTCATTGGACAATAGCCACCGTGTTTATTCTCCTTTTCAACCGACTGTAAATGGAACGGAAGTGATATTATTTTGCGAATTGTTTAGGTGCAGAGCAAAGAGAGCATCGAGACGTTATCGGCGCTGGAGATTGCGGAGCAAATGACTTACTTGGACCACAAGATCTTCGTCACGATAACCAGCGAGTGAGTAGAGCCCTCAGCCCTTTCGATTTATTCAGATGCATCGAAATGAGAAACGTGATGATACACAAGCAGATACACGGTGATCGAATTAAACACGGACAATACCATTTTTATACTTAACAGTTAAATATGAAGATAACATTTTTGTCCTTGATATTTGACTTTGTCGTCAACTATAAAGAAATGGACTATAAACGATTTTTTTCAACTGCACTTTTTACTTTCACTATTTGGTACTTGGTGGTCCAATATGAAGAGAAATATTCGCTAGACAATAAATTCCAATAAATCATTATTTCGCAGAGAATTTCTTGGCCAAGCTTGGATGAAGACCGACAAGGCATCGCGGGCGCCTCACATAATTCTCATGACGAAAAGATTCAACGAGGTCTCTCAGCTGGTCGTTTCGGAAATAGTACGAAGATCGAACGTATCCGCTCGCGTCGCAGCCATAGAAAAGTGGGCCGCGGTCGCTGACATTTGCCGAGTGCTCCTCAATTACAACGGGGTCTTGCAAATTTGTGCGGCCTTCACCAACAGCAGCGTTTATCGACTGAAAAAGACCTGGGAAAAAGTATCCAAAACGGTACGTTCGAGATCGAATTCCCTCGTGATCGACGAAAACACGAGAAAAAACGAGACAAATAAATGCACTAAAAATTCCTCAAACAGAGCAAACAAACGATCGAGAGACTTCAAAACGTCGTTTCGTCGGACGGTCGCTTTCGAAATCTAAGGGACGCCCTTCACCGTTGCGATCCACCCTGCATCCCTTACCTCGGCCTCTATCTGACCGACTTGTCCTTCCTAGAGGAGGGCACGCCGAACTTTACCGAGGACGGTCTTTTGAATTTTTCGAAAATGCGCATGGTAAGAGAAAACAAAATCGTGAAAAGTATCGAAAAACAAACAAACAAAACACGTTCAAATCGTTCGAAATGTGCCGATATTCGCGCTAAGGCCTACCGCAAGCGCGCTCGATCTATTGAAAACAAAAACAAAACAATGTCGCATTTTGTTTGTTCCTTCGGATCGCACACGTGATCCGAGAGATACGCCACTTCCAGCAGACACCCTACAAGATCGACCTCATCCCCAAAGTGTCGAATTATCTCTTGGACTCGAGTTTGCTGCTCGAGGAGGACGATCTCTATCGTATGTCCTTGGAGATCGAGCCGAGGACGTCGCGGCTTAGCAGCTCGACGCTCGTCGGGCTTCCACCTTCCATTGGCCAGACCTCCCTCAAGAGAGACAACTAAGGAAATCTCTCCGGCGAGGAAGCGCGTGGCCGAATTAGGAGAACGAGGCGCCGAATATTCCTATGCGTTTATGTGCGCGTGGGCGTGGCTTTTTACGATCTCCGGGCTCTCGTACCGGTCGTGGGTCGGCTCGGCAGATCGCAAAGACACTCTTACTTCAAGTCGATTCGAACATTATGTTTCCGTTCATTTTTTTTTTCTCGATACAGTGACCATTGCTGTGAAGGTAAATCCACGAAAAATCCGTTTGCGCTTAATGTCAACAATTTTAAGTTCTCGGAAAATTCGAACAAAAAAGAAGCACCGAAAATAATTTATCGACGCTTGAAGGGAAACATAAACGACAAGGACGAGAGATGATATTCGAGAAAAGTTTCAATCGATTACAGCTGCACATAATATTAACATTGTCGTTCAAACCCCCGTCCATTTCTTTCAAATGTTAAATATATATATATACATACATATATATGTATATATATGTATATATATATATGTATACATGTATGTATATATATATATATATATATATATATATATATATATATATATATATATATTGATATATATTGATATATACATGCATATAATACCGGTCGTTCAACACGGAACAAGAAAAAGAAATCTTTCATGTCTGGATACTATTGTCTGTGATTCTATATATTTGTAATACCGATAACGATTATTAACAATACGCGCCTGAATCCGTTGATCGATGGAATATTCTCATACTAAGCGATGAACAAAAAAAAAGCACAAAGCATTCAAATGAATGAATTAACGTATTAAATTGAATTGTCGTCGATGCTCGACATTTCGAATATTATTTTTTCAATTTTTTGATCATTTATTTCGCCTGCCGATATTTTATGCGCAAAAAGTATAACAAATCAATGAAACGTGTTTTTTTGCTTCAAAATTCTTCATCTTTCATTTTTATTATTAATTAATAACCAAGCGTTGCTTTCTCTTTCGCACATGTCCACTGAGAGCACTAAAGAACATAATCTCCTTAGGCGATCTCGTAGCGTTTCGAAATGAAAACGACGAATATTCATCGCGTTACTTCGTGTTCGGGGAGCATAAAAAAGGGCCTAAACGAATTCGAGAGGTCATGAAACTTCATCGATCAACGCGCATTTTTTTTCTTCGTATTTTCGACGGTGCTTTCGTGGGCGAAATTTGTTAAGTGCGCACTTAACAATTTTGGATATTACTAGACTAGGATAAGGTGAGAAGATGAGGTACGACGAGAATCGACTTTCCGAATGTCAAAAAAAAAAAAAAAAAAGAAAGAAAGAAAAGGAAAGCGACGACATACTGGCTTTTAGTTGGTATGGCTCAACTGGTGGCAGTATTACTAAAAAGAAACGAGAAACAAAAAAATATCAAAGAACAAAGACAAAAAACAAATAAATGCTACGATATACTGTGGAAGTATTCATCTTACGTCTACGGATCAGAATATACAAAAA
This sequence comes from Ophion ellenae, assembly GCA_963210295.1. Taxonomy (NCBI): domain Eukaryota; kingdom Metazoa; phylum Arthropoda; class Insecta; order Hymenoptera; family Ichneumonidae; genus Ophion; species Ophion ellenae. The sequence continues at coordinate 336,703 of OY723390.1, forward strand.
ATGCTAATACTACGTAAGAAAATTATTTTTGTTTTCGAAAGTGAACGAAAATTGGCGTTGCGATTGTACACTGACAATCAGTAGCGTACTTGGAGAAAGATGTATCATTGCGTAACACTGCTCTGCGTAAGGTACTGGAAATTATTTATTTTTTCGTATCTCCACGTATTAAACAACGTCCCCTATATTCTCATTTCTCAACTGCACTCTCGAGGCGCATCACGACTTTTATGAAGAAAGCGAGAGGTGGGCGGAGAGAGGGCGAGAGATGCGGATCGAGTCAACGTTTACGTTGAAGGATTTCGTCGATTATTATTATTGATTGAAATCATTTTTTTCACGCCGCAAATATATATATCAGTATCTTTAGGAAAAATCCTTTTGTTTGCCGTCAGTTTTCGTAGGCAATTGTACATGAATAAAGGGAGAACGAAAAAACAATTACTTATGATGCTAATCAAAAAGAGACATATCACGAAAATGTGCCAATTTTAGTTCACGACAGCTGTCTTGTCACGTATTTACTTTTTGTCATCATTCGTTTCGTAGTCTTCATTTTCCATTTATTGCGAACACTCGTTGCTCAATGGAGACACACACACACACACACAAAGTGACCAAATATTGTAAATCAATACGTTATGCGAGGAGAATGGGTATAGGACGTAGATACGTAAAATGTATGTACAGAAAAAGAAACCTTGAATGTATTATTTATGTCTCTGTTGAGTCTTGATTTTCGGGTTTCTCCCTAATAACGAACAAAAAAATGAAAAAAATAAATTGTTACAAAGATATTGGAAGCCATGAAACACTTGGTTCTTCATCTTACACGCGCGGGCGCACTTGTCAAAAAGGAGAAAAATGAAAAAAAGGGGTACCGAGGCTTGGCGGAGTAAAATAATAATCATATCTTTGAAATTAAAGTTGAGTACGCACTGAGAGAGTGAGAGCGAGAGCGCGAAAGAGAGAGAGAGAGAGAGAGAGAGAACATTTTTTGTGGACGTCTGTGAGCGCGTGTCACGTCGCGTCCCGTACGTGAGAATTCTCCTTCGAAGAAATCTTAACATATGTTATATCCATATATATATATATCCTAAGGTGCATTTTCATCCTAAAAGTAAAGAGTACGACAAGGATTGAATATGAATACCTTTATTTGAGAGGAAAAAGAAAGAAGGAAGCCAAAAAAGTACCGTAATTATCGATCACACATCATCAGCTGGTTGTGAATAATTAAATCTGGTAGTGGATCGTGGACTTCCGGTGATAGTTAGATGGGACGATTTCACATTTGAAATATTCCATCATTTATTCATAACGACTATTCTCGTAAAAAAAGTTAATGGTAATAATTGAAAACATACACACACACACACACACACACACACACACACACACACACACACACACACACACACACACACACACACACACACACACACACACACACACACACGTATATATAAATACAAAAAAAGGAATGTATATCGAAGTTTTTTCGTAAAATTTGAACATCAGAAGAAGAAGAGAAGAAAATGATACGCTTGAATCCGTGATTCGGAGAAGCGTTTCGTGCAAAGTGTCAGGCTCGAGAGTCTGGCCCCCGATGTTTCTTTCTCCTGGCATGCAATATGTGTAAATTCAACTATGAATAATAATCATATTGTCATACGTCGACCTCGTCTGGATCAAAGTTACCGATAGTCGTTAAACAAAAAAGTAAAAATAAGAAATTCTATAAATCATCACAAAAAGGTGCAAAAGGGAAAATAATCGTATAAGAAAAAGGCTTGAGGAATTGAGAAAAAAAAACGAAGACAAAAAAGAACTATGGTATATGGTGAGAAATGTCGAGGTTCGCCTCTGTTATATTGAATGTTGCGATTGCTTTCTGCAAATTTCAATGTCACCTAAAACTCTTATTATTATTATTATTATAATATGTAATGAATAATATATACACACAGATATCGTGCATGAATAATTGAATAGTGACTTGGGCGAAAGCTGCTCGTCACTTCTCATTTTCATCGTCACGTTTGAAATAATCCGACGAGTTATTCTGTACCTTTGACGAAGTGAAAAAGAAGCAAACGAAAGAGACACAAGTATGAAACGGATAACGAAGCCGAAGAGAAAAAGGTCGGGGAAATGAGAAAAATCTGTATACCAAACTGTACACTGAACGTTGAACACTGTCTATTGTCTATCAAACAATTTTATAACTCTCGTCTGTATGAATAAATAGAAAATATTCTTCTGTAATTCGCTGCAAAGGTAACTTTTCACCTATCGCAAAAACATCCCTGTCGGTAAAATAAGTATATCGCATATTTTACATCGATTCTGTTGATTAAAAACGAAAAAAAGTTTATTGACACTGAACAATTATTTTGTATCCTTTGAAAGAGTTGAGTGACAACTGTTGGGAATACAAATACTAATTATATTCTGTTAGAATGATATATTCCGGTATTCTCATACATATCATTACACTGAATGATTATCGAATTGTAATGATTAATTAGCATAATAATGATTAACATAAAAAATAATTAGTATAATTACATTATGTTCCTTATAAATACATGTACATTTACACTACAACACGATTCAATAATTTGATTTTCTAACTTGCCGGGATTATATTTCCGCCGAAATGTCGATTGAAAGCCGGAGGGAAAAATATTTTGAAAATCGATTTTCACCGTTTCATCAGGGCTACGATTGGGCGTTAAATGTTCAGCCGGACCAGCAAGCTCGAGGCATAATTCGGGCAACCAAGTGGCAAACGAACCAACAAGCGTAACATACTTCGTTATCGTTGTTGCCTGTATTCTCTCGTGACGCTCTCTACCTCTCTCTCTCTCTCTCCCTTTCTTTCTCTCTCGACGCCTCTTCAGGTAAATTGAGTATGCCGGCGTTGTACGTCGTCTATTTGTTGCATAATCACTTTACGCGACGTGTCAACGGTTCGAGCATCCTTTCGTCCTGGCTTCTTATCAAAATCTTCTTGCTTTAGTTTTCCCGCACGGCATGGCGCCAGGTTCTCGTCCCTTGTTGTTAGTCTTTAAACAAAATTTATATTTTTCAACTCACCCGTGAATTTTAAGTTTAGATTTTTATGCTTTTCTTGTATGTTGGTAAAATTAAATATGTTTAGTTTGTTACGTGCTTGTAAAGTGTCATCGACTTTTGCGCGCTCATTATTGAAAACTAAGGGTTCGACGGATGCAGAAAAATCAGGGGTGAGCGAACGAAGCTCCGAGGTGGCTTGCGAAATCAGTCGGAAGGGTTGGCTGGAACGACACATCGAAATTGCGAAGCGTTTGCTAATCAGTGTTAGCGTGCTTGAAAATCGTCAATATCCGGACCATCAAGGATGGGGGAGGCTGGAGGGAGGATCGAAATCGAGGTACTTCCGGTTTCAACACGCCGCTGCCGCCGCCGCCCCTCCCACGTGTGCCCAGGCACAATTTCCCGCCAGGCAATTTCCCCCCTGCGCGATAAGTGTGAGATCGATCACGATCCTCATCCGAGAGGTGAAAAAGATGGGGTGAAAATAAGCAACGAAATACGTGCTCGATTGATTTCGAAAAATGGTTCGTAGGGAATTTTGCAGCGATCTCGCGTTTCCCGGGCCGTCAACGAGATTCGTTGGAGTGTTGACGGTGATTAGGATTTGGAAGGATTTAAGTGATTTGCGAAATGGCGTCTATTCATTCGTAGAGAGGAGTGACGGTGAGGTTGGTTAGGGCGGAGTATTATCTGGCATCAGCTACAAGGAGAGGGGGATCGAGGGATGCCACACCAAGTACATTCGTCAAGTCAGCGCCTGCACTAATTGATCCCTGGGTAAATCGGACCGTCTACCCCCACCCCCCCCTCTCTCACACACGTCAATGCATTCACGTGTATATTCGATCAATACTCACAGCCTGCTGCTTCGCTGCCTGGTCTCTGTTTTTGCATGTATCCCACATGTGCAATAAAACAGCCCGGTCTCGTGGCAAGCCAACGATGCGTTTAAAAGTTTCGGGGAATTTCGAAACCAGGATTTGTCCGTCGATTCACCGAGCCTCGTAAATTTTTCAGCCTAACTTGAAACAATTTTAAGCGATAGTTTGTAAAGTGCGGATTGAACAATCCTCTCTGACCTCGTACGTGATCGCTATGTGTGGCTATAAATGATATGGAAATATTCGAAGAATACTTATATATTCTTGGTCTCTAGAGGCTCGCCTGCGGGAAACGCTGGATCACCGGCCACCTACCGGCGCTTTCGGACACTACCGGGCAACGATTCCCTGATGATTGGGGTTCACATTGTGACACATCCGCGACGCTGCTAAGTAAATTTAGTGTACGAAAAGACGATTCCATTGGGATTGAGGTGCGCCAGGGATTTCGAGACCCTCGCTTCTCGCGGGATCCGACAATATTCCGATTTGGAGTTTCGATGAGATAGGGGCACCGCGTGTATCGATTCCGAGGCTCGGAGCAACATGATACTGTCCTTTGCGTTCTTAACGCGACCGCATACGAGTTGGATGAACGGTGTTTGGCTCAGGATACTGGTTACGTCGAACGAGAACGGATCGACGGAGTTCCCTTCGCCGCGTTTATATGTACTATCGTTCAATTACCAGAATGTTGGTCATTGAGACTGAGGAGTTTGCTCTCTCTCTCTCCCCCCCCCCCCCCCTCGCTTCCTTTCCTCTTTTCAGTGCACGGCGTAATCTGCTGGAACAGGACAGAGCACAAAGTACTTGATGAATAGACCGGAAACAGAAACGAGAGAGGCAAAGGCTAGCAACTATCAGCTAATACGTGCACGCGGTTCATCAGTCACACGAGTATCTCTCATTTCAACTGTTTCGCATGAAGAAAGATACATAGGTCATTTATTATGTCTCAGTATGAATATACTCTGAGGCAGTACTGATAAAATATTTTGTGATATTGGTAAATAATAATAATTATATACATTTTAAACTTATTCCTTGTTACTTTTTTCCTTGCACTATAAGCTTTGCCACTCTCTCCTTTCCATACACATACAATACCTGATGCAGTTGCATTACACAAACTCTATTTCCTATAACTTGTTCCTACTCCTGTCTTGCTCTTTTGTCAAGTTATGGCATACCAGGTTAGAATAGTCCAAGTGCGGAAATACTAATGTACTGACCAGTTCAATTTTAAGCAGGACCGATGGTGAGTTGCGATGGGATTTTAGTTTGTGAAGAGTACAAAAACCGTTGCGTTGGTCTTCGGTAAGCAAGTTTCTCTGCGCAAGTCGATCCATGGACTTGATCAGAGCTAAAAAGCAATGTTTTCCTCATATTTACCAAGAATATCAGCAGGCAGTCTTTAAATAATCTGGGTCTGGAATGCCTGTTTGTAGACTTGCCAGAATTGGTCCCGGTGGATCGGAACGAACAAAGAGAGGGATGGAAAAGTAGGGACAATTGGCAGTACTCGTTGAATTTCGCTGCTAATTACGTGTCGTAGAAAAGTGAGGCTGGTGTGGAGTTAAAGTTCCGGTGCGGGTGGGTGAAGAAGCAGGCAAAAGCAGCTGCCTCCACAGGAGTGTGGAACACCTGCGTAATCATTATTTTAAATTAAAAGCTCGTTACAGATTGAGCTTTCCGCGGCAACACGCGCATGGACACGTATTACTAAAAACACGCGCGTACGAGTGGTTCGGTGTATCCGCTTTCGAGCATGAGTCTGCACTTGTGCAACAAAACTATGCTTTTCATGGGATGCACGAGTGCAGGCTCTCCTAATGACCCTCTCCTTGGATAAATCGCAGCACACGTATACACCCCTGTGCAGAGTGCGTTTACACACCCTCGCGCTTGCGAGCCTGGAAATGAGGCGTACATATCTATAATGAAGTACTTCATGTGGCGCTATATTCTCGAGATAAAAGTACTTGAGCTTTTTTCCTTTTTCCTGTATGCCTCTAATCTGACAAAGCCTCGTGGTACCTGTGCAATTATTTCCTTCAACGCTGCCAATAAATGTTGCTCATTTTCACTTCATATTCAAATAATTGGTTAATTTTTTGGCACCGGGCTTGAGAAGTGTTTTTTTATCTTAGTTTTATCGAGTTTTTGATTAGTTCGCAAATTGGGATGGAAAATATTTCCCGATGATCATCACGTCGTTTGAGAAAGTATCGATTTTTATATTTGGAATTTACATCGAGGAATTTACATTGGAGGACATCGGCTCCCTCGCCTCGACGCTCCTTTCCTTCTACTATTTTCCAACATCTCTCCGGGAACACTCAGGGCACAGATAAGGGCTTGTCAACCGGGAGGAATATTCTTGTAACCGAGGCCTTCGTTAGCCGTGGAGAGACACATTCATCGATCTCAATGGGTACTGATCGAGTGCCACCAATAACGACGCGTTTGTATACGAGGCTCGCTCTCCTGTTGCAACGTAGAATACTCAACGGGAAATCTGAACGCTTTTCCGAGCGAGCGGAAAAATAAGCTAAACAAAAATTGGAACGAATACTCCATAATGATCCAGCATTAGTTTCCGGATCGTCCACCCGCCGGACTACAAATTGATTTGGCCTTGTTCAACAATGAAACTGTCGCTGGAGTTGTCTCTGCGACAAAAATAGTCACGAATTGTCGGAGATTACGGAGGGTCCGGATATGCAGTCTCTAAAAAGGGGGCACCGGAAGGACGAGAGCGCTAAGGGGCTGGTCGATGGGACTGTGCAAAATCCACTGTGTAATTAAGACCAGGGTAAAAGGTGAGGGCTATGCAATAACGCGAGGAAGCTGGACATGCATGTAACAACCGCGAGACGATCTATGATTATGAGCATTGTTGCAGCTACACGAGCAAGGGCCACGCTCCCTTACCAGGGACGCTTTAACGATAACAAATTAGCGCCATTCGTAATTCCGTGCTCGCTGGGGTAATTCCAACAGCCCGGAGTTCTCGCTTGCTACGAACGTAGGCCTTGTAAGCAACGTTTTTTTTAATTAATACCTATAACCGCGAACCAGCCACATGTCCAATTCTCCTGGAACCGCAAAACACGCGTCAATTTAGTCATCAGGGAGTGAGCACCATTTTTCCATATTCACCAGAGCTACCGGAAGTTCGAAAATTTCTTTCCACCCTACACACCGCTCGTGCATCGTCCGGCGTGTTCTTATGCTTTCGCAAATAACTCGACACACTAGCCACCTAGCGGTCAAACGATGAACTTCTCGTCACGACGGTGTGGCTGTGCGAGTTCACTTTTGTTTTTCTTCTGTCTTTTCCGCAGCCAAATATGCAAATGATTGGCGTAATGTTATCGTGATAATTGGGAGCGAGAGAGCGAGACAACAAGGCTGCCAATGCTGCACAAATTCGATGATCGATCACACTTCGGGCGAACACGAGTAAACGGACCCAGCGCTCAGGCGCGAGAACGAGTAAGCGTGGGAAATATTTCACGTTCTTTTAAAACGTTTTCAATATATAACTGCCATGTAGTGCGAATTTACGTACATGTGCATATAAATGCATATACTTATATATGTATTGGAGAGAAAGTCCGGGCCGGTTTATTGGAGCGCGCGTTGTCTATCTGTAGATCAATCGCAGTCTTTCCCACGGGTTTGGGTTGAAGTTTCATCGATCTAGGCTTGGAGCGATCGCATACACACCACGTGGGGGCCAACTATTATAGCCGCATGTGCCATCGGCTTGTTTCTCTCTCTCTCTCTCTCTCTCTCTCTCTCTCTCTCTCTCACTCTCTCCCTTTTCCTCTCCATTATCGAGAACTATCGACGACGTACTTATCCAAGTTAGATCGGCGCTCATTCATGGGTTGCTATTTCGTTTGTGGATGTGTTTTTGCTTCGTGTGCTTTCAATTTTTGTACATCTCTATTTTTGTTATAATACTATCAATCGGAAATAACTGAAGGAGCGAAGGGGGAAAAGTGTCGGTCTTATTAATTTTGCATGTACCTACGCCTATATATATATATATATATATATATATATATATATATATATATATATATATATCGATTTTTGAAGTGTGCTTTCGATCACTTTGACCAATTGCAAAACTTGATTAGTATTATACACTACCTCCAAAAATCGAAGGATCAGCAAATTTCTTGAATTATTTAAGTGTTTTTTGAAGCGCTGTATCTATGTAAAAAACGGTCGTATCGATATGAAAAAAAGGATTTTGAAGCTTCAAAGTTTATAGTTTCGAGATCTTTTGGCAAAAAAAATTGATGACCTTCGGCTACCGCGCTATCATAAGAAATAGCAGGAGAATTTTTTTTCAATTTTTTTTGTTCCTATGGTCGCACGGGGCAGCTTTGAAAACTTGAATAAAGTAAAGGGCAGCTTTAAAAACTTGAATAAATTCCGTACAAGATCTTTTCGTTGATTTTTGAAAAAACATTTTTTTTCACCCTTAACATTGAGTTCAAAAAGGACAAATATGATTTTTTATGGTTTTTTAAAGTAAATCTACCATTACTTTACAAATATTGATGGAAAGAGTAATGTTGCCAGGTTTTTTGTCAGCTTCACGTACCCCAAATTGCCTTGTAAATTTTTAAATTGATCCATCGAACCGTTTTTCCGAACCGATTGATCAAAGTTTTACAAAACAATTAAAGGAACAAGTGTATTGTTACTGAACACCCCCAGATAGACTGATTGTTAAATTTGAGAAAAAAATTCGAGAAATAAAAGGATTTATATATTTTTTTAAAAAAATTTGTAAAACATTTCAGGAAACAATACTGACTCATTTTTGACACGATTCGGCCTTTGCGCACCATAATGTCACTCATCTTTACTTGCATTCATTAAAAGTTGATACCCCCTAGCTGTATTCACTAGTCGATCTGACAATGAAAACATTTATGCGATCAATTCTCGATATTTTCTACGAAGGTTATTGGGGTTACAAAAAACAGTTTTTTTTTGTTCAAAACTAGGCATGATCATAAAGTGAAAAAATATTAAAGTTTACAAAAACTTTTGATTGATTTTTTTCACCAATACTTAGAAAAAATTATAAAAAAAAAGATTAATTTTGAAAAGATCTGAAAATTGGTTTTTTTCTTTCAAAAAAGCAGATCAGTTTTGAAAAAAACTGTATTTTGTAAACCTAATCATCTTCGCAGAAAATATGGAGAATTAATCGCACACAAGTTCTCAGATTGCCTAGTGAATACAGCTTAAGGGTATCAACATTGAATCAATCCAATTTAAGATGCGTGAAATTATGGTGCACAAAGGCCGAATCGTGTAAAAAAAGAGTCAATATTGTTTCCTGAAATTTTTCCAAGCTTAAAAAAATTCATTTTTTATTCAAATATTTCCTATTTTTTTCATTTTTTTACTTAACAAGCAACTAGTGTAAAGTTGTGAAAAAAGTCGGAGAAAATGGGGCTTTTCGTTTCAATGATGATTGCACGATGTTTAGGAACAATACACTTGTTCTGTTAATTGTTTTTAAAAACTTTGATCAATCGGTCCGGAAAAAGGGTTTTTGGATCAATTAAAAAATATACAGGGCTATTGGGGGGACAGCAAGCTGAAAAAACGTCGCAAAAATAGTTTTTACGTCAATATTTTTTAAGTAGTGGTAGATTCACTGAAAAACCATCAAAAGTCATTTTTTTGTGATTTTTTAAAATTAATGTCAAGGGTGAACAACAGGTTTTCTGAATAACCAACGGGAGGGTCTTATAGGAAATGAATTCAACCGTTACTTTTTTTTCAACCATTGCGGAAATTATGGTGAGTCGAAGAAAAAAATGTGTATTTTGTAACTTCGACAATTTTGCGATTCTCAATACCAACTACGGCTTCAATCGTTCGTAGCTTTCCAAGGCTTATTATGAGGAACAAAAATGAAAAAGAATGTCACTATAGCGAGACGCCTTGAACCACTGATGAAGATATACATACATTTTTTATTGTCTGCGAACGAATACAGCTGAGCCGCTGAATGAAGATACATATGTTCCATTGTTTCCGAACGAATTCCTAGATCGCAGTACCCAAAAAAAAATATTTTTGGTCTAATCTTTTGAATGAATATTTCTATCTGTTAGGTACCTCTAGGGATTCCATACTCAATACTATATTAATCATTTTCAATCTAATACCCTAAGAATTTTTCATTGCCTATATCGAAAGTAGAAAAATGCATAGCTGTGACCTTTCGATGCATTTTTCTTGTTTGCGATGAAGCAGGCAAATTTGTGTTTGGCTTCGCAGATCCTGAGGACTATATAGAAATGATTCCATTTGCCCAATTTACTTAGGATGTATCATTTAAATGAGACACCCTATGCGCACACACCTGAAATATATACATACATACATACATATATATATATATATATATATATATATATATATATATATATATATATATATATATATATATATATATATATATATATATATATATATATATATATATATATATGCTGATATTCAGCTGGTTGATGTTTCATCCTCTTCCCTTGTCCACTTTTTTTACTCGAGTTGTCTCGCCGGCCGCCATTTCATAATTCTGGCAATATCCGTGGTAATTTTGTGTACATCATTTCTAGTAAACTTGCTTGGCAATTTTATGAAAAATTAATTCACTTTTTTGTACATTTGAATTGAAAAATATAGTGAAGCCAGTGTTTGAATTCCGATAAGAAATATTTTGAGTTAAATCATATGGTTAAACAAGTAATAATGTTTTCAGGAGGTTTCTTTTTACTTCGCGTCCTTTTTGACCTTTTAAAGGGAATTAGGTAACGAAGTTGAAGGGAATAGATAACGAATTGTCGTATTAGATAGATACAAGTCAGTAATAATAACTTTGAATACATAAAATTTGCCTGGGACAGCAATTTTCCAATTAGTAGAGACCCACCTATATATTTGCATTTTACGAGACAGAGCGAAATAGGTGTTTCATGAGAATCAATTAGATAAGAGTGACATATACGTCGATGTTCTCCTGCATTGCGATCTGTTTGCGGGAAGGTCGTGCACGTTTCCTCCCAAGCCCCGAAATAGACCGTCGATCCCTTTCCATCTCCCCCCCCCCCTATTCCAAATAGTGTTTTTCGCATATACGTGCGAACTTTTTCGTGATTCTGCCTCGGTAATTAAATGGCAACTGACATTTGATTGCGAATGAGAGCGGATTACTGTGAAATAAATGACGTCATGAAAGAATACGACATTAGCGAAGAAAATAGGTCAAGCTCTTGCCGAGAATGAGTTACACTTCGAAAGAAAAAGAAAAAAACGAAGCAATCATAATTAATTATTTTCTTTCCTGTCAATAAATTATAATTGATTATTCGAATATTATTTTAACTAGTACCTAAAGCAAAAGTGAATTGGACGAAAAAAAAACGTGAGATTAAATGTTCGTTCGAGCCTTTGTTTACCCGAACTACTTCATTTCGATCCAAGAGCATCTCCAAGAGAAAGCACATAGTGCACGTGGGATAGAAGGAGAGAGGAATCAATTTTTCGGAAGTCGAGGGAGAGCTTCGTTGCGTTTATATCGATGGGGCAAGCTTCACCCTCGCGCCGGATTTCAACCAGGTTGAACTCACTGTGGCCTGATGCATACACGAGCTTCGAATAAATCACCGGAACGGTGGCGAGACAGCGAGAATGAAAGAGAGGCGGGGAGTTCGTTTGGTGAAGCTGGTACACGCTCCTCTATCTCGATATGTCAAATTTGCAAATAGAGCTCGGTGAAAGGGAGAAAAAATGGAGCCGACCGTGGCACGGACAGAGCTCCGATTCGAGTGAAAAACAGAGGTGCTACACGACGGGCTAAAAATTGAATAGAAAGTTCGCATGAACGCAGGAACGTTTGGCACACGGAGTGACTTTAAGAGGCTTTTCGCTACAGCTGCGTTACAGTTGATCCACTGACAAAACATTGTTGAGAAAGTATGTTTAAGTATTTGTGAATTACTTCAAATGAGTATAAAAATACTTGAATAGATATAATCGATTCAATTGTACTTGCGAGGAAACCGTTCCCGGTGTCCCGCTCCGATTTCGCTTAATTTTTTATACGTTATTTTTCATCGAAATCCAAGAGACACGTATTTTTTTTTCATATGCGTAAAACTGTTTTTGAGGGGTTAAAATAACGCTTGAAGTTGGACACCCTCAGAGTGACTTTTACAGTTTCGCATATTTCCAGTTAAGATATTAGATTGAATCTAATTGGACGGTAATGCTGATGGTGAATAATGAAAAATGCTGTTCATTCCATTCTGAGGGGGTAAGTTCGCAGAAATATATAGGGACTGAACGTCGTAAAATTTGTATAACTTTGAAACTTTTCGTTATATTTTAATGAAACCAATTGCATTTGACAGAGCTAAAAAAGTAGAAAACACGTGTTTTTGAATGTCACGAAACCTCTATTTGAGGAGTGGACTACCCCTGTATGATACCGTTTCCGGTGTCCCCCTCCGATTTCGTTCAATTTTTGATATGTTATACTTAATCGAAATCTAAAAGACACCTAATTTTTCTAACGGCGGAAAAACGGCTTTAAACAGTGAAATTCACCCTCAAAGTCGGACACCTCCGATATGATTTTTGCAATATCGCATATTTCTAATCGAGATATTCAATTGTAACGAATTGGAGGATAAAGCTTTTGGCGAATAATGAAAATTGGATGTTTTTCAATTAAAACGGGATGAACCGTTAGAAATGTATAGGGTTGGAAAGTTGAAACACCTTTATAATATACGAGTATTCTTTGTATTTCAACAAAACTATTTGTATTTGGCAGAGCTAAAAAACGCAAGAGATAACTGTTTTTTTTGCAAAATCATAATTTGAGAGGCAACCTACCCCTATATGATTTCATTTCCGGCGTCCCCATCCCAAAACATCAAATTTTCATTATTGGCCTTAAGCATTATCCTCCAATTGGTTTCAATCTAATATCTTGACTAAAAAAATGCGAAACGGCAAAAGTCTTTCTGAGGGTGTCCACATTCAAGGGTAACTTTCGCCCCTGAAAACGTGTTTCTGCTGATAAAAATAAATACGTGTCTCTTAGATTTCGATGAATACCAACATATAAAAAATTTAACGGATTCGGAGGGCGACACCGGAAATAGTAGCATATAGGGGTAGACACTCCCCAAACGGGACGGGGGTTGCTTTCGAAAAACGCAAAAACCCGTACCTTCTACTTTTTCAGCTCTCTTAAATGCAGTTGGTGTCGTTAAAGTGTAAAAAAGTGTTTAAGTTATGCATCCCTTTCGAATTTCAACCCCTACATATTGCTACCCATTTACCCCCGCGGAAGTGAAAAAAGTGCATTTTCCATTATTCGCCATGAGCATTATCCTCCAATTGACTTTAATCTGATATCTTGACTGGAAACATGCGAAACTGCAAAAGTTACTGCAAGGGTGTCCAACTTCAAGGGTAGTTTTCACCCCTTGAAACCATTTTTTCGCGATAATAAAATACGTGTTTCTTAGATTTCGATGAAAAGAGATCTGAAAATATATCAAAAATTGAATGAAATCGGAGGAGGACACCGGAAACAGTTTCCGTGTTGGTATTGTTTGACGATTTTTTAATATACTGGTAATTATTTTATAACAAAAAAGTTATTTTGTGCCATCATCTTTACGTACGTTTTTTTTTCGACAGTGATGAAAAATGATCAAGCGTTGATGATTTTTTTGTGAGAATGAGTTGAGAATTTTGATGATTTAAAACAGAACTCTGGCATCAGTTGAGTGATCTCACGTGTATCGACAAGTTTGTATATTGTCTAGTGCACGATCGGTGTTCCACGCATGAGACGAACTGAAGCTTGCACCTTGTACATATTTTACAACGAACCTGGACCGGACAAGATCGCGAGGAAAATTCATCCAAGTCGCTGAACGTAGTTTTTTAAAACCTAATTCGACCTCGCGGCTTTCTCAATTGAGCGTGTAGGTTAAAGTCCTCCACTTATTTTTACGACGCCGCCGAAGGCTCCTCCTAATTCCTAACCCTTTCTCCTTAAAATCTTCGTGCCGCATCAAATTCTCCCCTACAAATCTCTCCTCGTTGATCTCCGGCTTTTCCACGGGAAATCAAATTAGGCATAGTTTCAACAGATTTTCGCAAAACGGTTCCTCAACCCTAAATCGAAATTTCAATAATAAGTGCCGGGATGAGGAGTGTTACAGCAAGAAGATCACTTTGTTATTACCCAAAATAGATTGAACGACGTATGATAATGTTTTTGTCGAACACCGATGTTCAACAAGGGAGTTCTGGACGACACTAAGCCAGGCGCGTTTTTATTCGGCGAGGATTTATCGGGAAAAATGAAAACGGCAAAATCGATTGAAAAGTCTCAGCGATCGGTGCCGAAGATGCGTCTTCGTAACTCAAATTTGGGAAACTGAAGAGGCCCGTCGGCCAACTCGAACCGAGGGGGATCTCGGGCCGGCGCAAACCAGAGAGGATCGTGGAAGTTCGTCAAATTTGTTCCGAAGTCGGATCAGTCGTTACAACAACGAGATCAACAACGCGCTCGGAGTCAGAGTCGCAAGCAGAGCGCGTACCGAGGCTCTCAGGAGAGACCTTAGCGGCAAATAAAGCAGCTGGGCAGCTGCGAGAGTTTCTTCCCCAATGGGAAAGATTACGCAGGATCGATTCATTTTGAATTGTGTAGGAGTGTATAGAATTGAATTTGACCAGTCGGTATATCAAACTCTTCCACCTCCTCAGTCAGAATTTAATCCTTTGATTAATCGCGAGCATATGAAACTTGCGATCACCAAGCTGTTGGAACTGGGCGCAGTCAGACCCTGTTTGCCATGTCCGGGACAATTCATTTCGTCGTATTATTTACTACAAACATCAAACGGTAAAATGAGATTTGTGTTAAACTTGAAAAAGCTCAATAGTTTTCACGCAGCATTTCAAGTTGGAGGACATCAGATCTGCGACGAAACTAATCTCACAAGGCGATTTTATGTGTAACATAGACTTACAAGATCCGTATTTCACGGTATCTATGCACGTGGAAAGCCGAAAATATTTAAGATTTGTTTTCGGGGATATAATTTACGAATTTGTATGCTTCCCGTTCGGTCTATGCACGGCGCCGTATATTTTTACGAAAATCCTGAAACCGGTAGTAAATTACTTGAGAGGAAAAGGAGTCATCTCGACGGTCTACTTAGACGACATCCTCTGCATCGGTTCGGATTTGAACGCGTCTCGCAGAAACGCAGAAGTCACTCTTAGAGAACCGCAGTCCCTGGGGTTTCCAGTGAATTATCAGAAAAGCAGCTTGACTCCCAAGAAGAATTTCACTTTTCTGGGATTCGTTATTAACTCTCATAGAATGAGATTGGAGCTACCGGAAGTAAAACGAAGGAAGATGGTAACTTTGATCGACGACTTTAGTCATCGCAAGCTATATGTACGATTCGGGAATTCGCTCACTTCATCGGAAAGTCAGTCGACTGTTGTCGCGCAATTGAGTATGGACGGCTATACACTAAGAGATTCGAACGAGAAAAGTTCTTCGGCCTGTTAATCAGCGGTGTCACGTCGGGAGCCACATTGAATTCCGACGAAACCAAGGACTCCCACGGTCCTTTACAAAACCGCGTGCACCAAAATAAGCACGATAAGAATATTCTCATTCCTCGACATATTTGCAAAGGCACTCTACAGTTAAGATGCCGCTCATTAATAAAACCTGAGCGTCGCGCATTCTCTCCATGCGGCCTCCCCTTTTTGTCTATTCGACGGCCGTATCGGACACTGGGCGCAACTTCTCAGAAAAGCCATAAAACAAAAACACGTAACGCGCCTTTAGCGCAACTTCAGATAGGCCCAGGAAGGTTTCCATCAATCCGGTCGTAAAATTAAGAAGTAACGAAAAGGGAGATGCGTACGGAAGGATCACGTAGCGCCTACCCGCTACGTTTTCCCCGATGGAAATCCGCTCACAAAAAATAGATTCGTATGACCCCTCCATAAGAATCCATGAATGCGTCTCCAACGTTCTCTCTAATTAGATACAAACAACATGCAAATGAATCTCAGTGAGGCCCCGGAAACCTCCCAACGGCCCGATCGTAGAATTAAGTAGCACGGGAAAAGAATCCGTATGGGGAGAATGCAGATGCGCCCTCCTCCATGAAAACCTCCCCCCGGAAACAGGTTCATGCGTTCGTTACGTATGATAGGGATGACTACGTCTATTCTCAAATTAAATAAAGTCAATACCCTATCTCCCCCACTCTATGAATTCGGGAGACCAGGAAATCACATATAAAGGGAGTAACCCAGCCACCTCAGGCAGTTCAAGGCAGTTCGTTCATTCCAAAAGTCTACCGCGCAGTCTATCGTTGTCGTCTATCAAAGACAATTTACCGAAGTCACTCTATAAGTCTATCAGTCCACGACGGTCTTCTAGTAAATCTCTATCTACGTTCAAAGTCTTTAATCGAATTAGCGGCGTCCATACCTTCGAACTTAGAAAAAGTTCAGAATTAGGAAATATCTCGAACCAGTATAATATCCAAAGCATCAATTGTTTTCTAACTATCTCCAATTCTTGAAAATTGTACGCGTGCCGCCGATACCATCTGCGACCACCTCTGGCCCACTAGCGAAGGCCCTACATTTTACGATCGACACCCGCTACCTAAACGACAGGGTCGACACCGAACAAAACCACCAATGTAAGCGAACCACATTTTTCCACTCTTTGTACTCGAGCGTTAGTAGAATTAGCCAAGTTGGCTGATTCCAATAAATCAACAGTTAATTAGAAACGAGTCATTTCCAAATAATCGGATTATTTCCATAAATTCCTTAAAAATTCTTCCTTCCTCCAGCACATCCCCTTTTTACCCTCATCCCGTGCTATTGTGCTAGGCGTAGGCAAAAAAAGTGGCAACCACACGTTATATGCCCACGTCCTCTCCGGACGTGACAGCGGGGGGAATTAGGATGCACGGCTCGAATTATCCGCAGATTTGCAAATCGAATTCAATTGGTGGAAACAAAATATTACAACGTCATTTGGACCGATGAGAAGTTTTCGGTTTGTTAAGGAGATTTACTCGGACGCGTCAAAAACGGGCTGGGGCGCGTATTGTGATAGCAAAGGTACACACGGGTTTTGTAGTGACACGGAAAGGGGGTTGCACATTAACCAGCTCGAGCTTATCGCCGTCTTGATGGCTCTTAAATGTTTTGCAAGCGATTTTTATGATTGTGAAATCTTACTACGAATCGATAACACGACAGCTATTGCCTATGTTAATCGAATGGGAGGCGTACAATATGTCGCACTTCACGGAATAGCCAAAGAGATTTGGCAATGGTGTGAATGTAGGAAGATTTGGATTCCCGCGTCCTATATAGCGTCCAAGGAAAACGTTGCGGCTGATAGGGTGTCGAGGATAGAAAACATAGATATGGAATGGGAACTGTCGAGTTGGGCATACGAAAAAATAATATCGGATTTCGGTAAACCAAATTTGGATTTGTTCGCATCCAGGATTAATGCGAAATGTCAAGCTTACTGTTCATGGCACAGAGATCCTGATGCCTTAGCTATTGACGCGTTCACGATCAACTGGAAATCCGATTATTTTCATGCATTTCCAGCGTTCGCATTAGTGCTCAGGATTCTTCGAAAGGTTATAGCAGATCGCGCCTGTGGTATTGCGGTAGTGCCAAATTGGCCTTCGCAACCATGGTTCCCTAGATTTATGGATCTTCTAGTAGGGAAACCCATAATCTCCACTCCCGCTAAATGGCTTCTATTGTTTTCTTGTAGGTCTCCCCAACATCCATTACATCAGTCACTGGGGTTGATTGCCGGGAAGTTGTCCGCGAATCTTACCGCCGCAAGAAATTCTCGGACTCAGTGATCGAGACGTTGTTAGCTTCACTCGCCGAGAGCACGCGGAAGCAGTACGTGGGACCTATTAGACCATGGGTGAATTTCTGTCATGAGACGGAAACGGACGTTTACGAAGCGAGCGCGAACCGCATTCTCGAATTTCTGCAGAGAAGATATGGTTTAGTAGCCGCCTATGGCACATTAAACTCGACGCGATCGGCAATTTCGGTGATATCAGCGAACGACGTGACTAACGATCGGATTATCAATAGATTTTTTAAGCGTATTTTTCGGCTTAGACCGATGAAACCTCGATACGACGAAACATGGGATGTCGGCATGGTAGTTACGTTCATTGCGAACTTGTACCCTCTTGAATCATTGAACATTCAACGGTTGTCGGAGAGATTAGTTACGCTGTTAGCCTTAGGCTCATCGAGTGCAAACGTCTTGCAAACGAGCAACAAGCACGTTGCAACGAGCACGTTGCAAAGATATTTGGAAATAACGAAACCGCTTAGGGGCGATTGCAATAATGTTTTAATCACATCAAGAACCCCCTTGAAATCGGCGAGTACACAAACAATAAGTCGTTGGATCCGATCAGTGTTAGCGAAGAGTGGCATAGGTCCCGAGTTTATGGCATATAGTACATGGCACGCGTCTACGTCGGCTGCTTTAGCAAAGGGTTTAGATATCAACGCGATAAGAAATACCGCAGGGTGGTTCTAAGGACTCTCAGGTATTCGCAAAATATTATAATCGGCCGATTAAGTCGGGCAGGAAAGAGTTTGCAGCGACTGTGTTCGCATAGT